>JARHVA010001549.1:1212500-1520000 GCA_037957365.1 Torreya grandis
AAATGATTTGGATGACTTGGTTCATGGAAGAGCTGGGAAAGGAGCAAGAGAGTTGTAGATTGTATAGTGATAGTCAAAGTGCAATTCATTTGGCAAAGAATTCAGCTTTTCATTCAAGAACCAAGCATATATAGCTTAGGTACCACTTCATTAGATAGGTATTGGAGGATGGATAGTTGAAGCTAGAAAAGATCCATATGGATAAGAACCCTATTGATATGCTAACAAAGCCGGTAACAAATGAGAAGTTGAATCTTCATTCAACTTTTATTGGTCTTCAAGATTGATCTTAAAGATGGAGAAACAAGCTAGAAACAAATTAGAGGATGTTGTTATACAGGTATAGGTGCAGTTGTTTATCTCCAAGTGGGAGATTGTTGAGTTGTGGAGTTAAAAGCTTCATTGATGTGAAAATGGGGAGGTTGTTGGGTTACTTAGTAACCGACATTGGTCAGAGCCAACCGACATCGGTTAGGGGTCGACTGACATCAGTTATCTCCAGCTACATAGTAACCGACATCGGTTAGGGTCGGTCGGCATCGGTCATCTTCAGACCAAAATTGGTCATTTGTGCGTTTCTAGAATTGTTCTAATTTTAGGAGAACAATTAGTTTGCATGTAAAGACTAATTTTAGTCTTGAGTCCACTTTTCTAATTATTATTTGTTTTGGGTTCTATTTAAGAGACCCATGGGACTGTATTGTAATGTGAGCAAGATCAATTAGATCTGCAGGGTGCAAGATCAAGAAGATCTGCAAGGTGCAAGATCAAGAAGATCTACGAGAAAAGGAGGCAACAACAATTGGGTTGATTGTCACTGGAAGTAGGCAACAACAACCATTGGGTTGATTATCACTGGAGGGAATAAAAACTCAGTTACTGAGTTGATTGTGTTTGTAATTGATTAAGAGAGAGAGAGAACTCTTGAGGGAGAATTACTGTACATCTACGAGGTGTGAGGAGAAAAAGATTTCTTCATTGTATTTCCTTTTGGAAGAGTTTAATACAGATTGGTTGTTTCTTGTATCTCCTATTCTTTGTTGTTTCTGATTTCTAGATACTTATTACTTCTAGTTAAATTCCGTGTTTAGTTGCTTATACAAAAGTAATCAATTATACTCTAAGGTCCTAACAATTGGTATTAGAGCTATGTGTAGATCCTAATAGATTACTCCTATAACATCCTCAAACTTCAACTTAGAATTGTTAAAGACCGATTTGCTCACAACCATTACTAGGTTATTCCAACTCTCTAGTAAGGAACACAAAATAAGTAGAACCCTGACTTCATCATCAAATTAAATTTTTACAAATTTCAACATACTCACAACCATATTAAATTCATTCAAATTATTATCAATTAAATCATTTTTATATATCTTCATACTAAACAACTTTTTCATTAAAATTTTTTTATTATAAGTAAAGGGTTTCTCATATAACTTACCTAATGAATTCATGAGACCTTTTGTGCTTTTCTCCTATGATATATTACACGTGACCAAATATGCAAGGCATAACCAGATGGCCCCAAATGCTTTTCTATCAAGAATATCCCAAGCCTCATTCGATGTACCCATTGATTGCTTTACTTTTCCTCCCAACAGAGCATAGAGGTCCTTCTGATAGAGTTAATCCTCCATCTACATCTTCCATAGACCAAATTTCTACCCATTGAAATTTTTAACCTTTGATCTACTATCATCAACCATAGTTCCCACTTAAACTAATAACCCTTCCTATGATTCAACACTTCAACAAATATAACCTAAATCTCTGATACCAATTTTTAAGAATAAATTAGAAATTAATGTGGAATAATTTTATATAATCACAATAAAAGGAGCTATGAAAAGAGATACATAAAGAACAAAAATTGAAATACACAATAAGAAGATATGATTTAACACAGTTCACCTGATGTAGGCTACATGCACTAAGAAACACTTGTTCAAATCTTATTAAAAACCAACAAGAGTATAATCCACTCTCAAAATAGTCTTCTCACAATTATAATGCACAAAAATTATTTGGATCTATGCTCAACAAACTCTCCTAAATTCACATACTCTATTCACCTTCTCAAATTTAGTTCTTCTGATGTATTACCTATTGTATGCCCATCTATATAAAATTACATCAATAGGTAACTGACATAGAAATTTTATAAAACAATGGGTACCAAAATCATGGTCCAAGTCAATCCATAATGATTCCCCATTAATCATGGGTGATGACACTACACATATACAAGTATAGATAAACCACGTATCTATACTCTTAAAAAAGGGGGTCCAAAAATATTTTTAGGGGCTACTACCCTTGAACCCCTACTCAAGGCCTAGCTTCACCCTGAACCCTGATGAGAATACATTAAGCTTTTGCAATAAATTTTAATGTATAATATTTTAAATACATTGTATTATGTAAATAGGATCCACAACATAGCATTTTGAATAGCCCATATATCATAGATCAATTTGGGATAACGATGAAATATGACACCAAATTCAAGAGCTCCTCAATCAAGGAAATATTAGGCTTAGCTCTTCACCTTAGTGGAGTTTGATAGTCATCATACCCAAGAAGGATGGGTCTTGGTGACTCTACATAGACTATCATGTGCTCAAAAAGATAATGGTGAAGAATTAGTACCCACTACCATGCATTGATGACCTCTTGGACTAGCTCTAAGGCACCCAATACTTCACCAATATTGACTTAAAGTCAAGTTACCATCAAGTTCCACTTCATCTTGAAGACATATAGAAAACAACATTCAAGACACAGGAAGGATTATACAAATGGTTTATTATACCTTTTGACCTTACCAATACACTAGCTATATTCATGTGCTTAATGGATGATTTACTCAAATTTTCCTAAACTCCATCATCATCTACCTAGATGATATCTTCATCTTCAGTAAGATGTGGTAAGATCACATGGAGCACATCCTAAACACGTTGCACCAACATAATTTACAATCTAACTTAAAGTGTACATTCAGCACCATGCAGATCTAGTACCTAAGTTATATCATTGACCACACTAACATTAGGGTAGATCTATAGAAGATCAAAGTAATCTAAAAGTGGCTTACTCTACACAATCCCATAAAATTGAGGAGTTTTTTTTGGATTTACTAACTTCTAACATAGGTTCATCCTTGGTTTATTACATATTTATTGGGATTTTAACTAAATAACATATGTCAAAGCCAAGTTTCACTAGACTCATGTGTAACAACATTTTTTTAAGGAACTCAAGTAATACCTTTATGTATCACTTGTTCTCATAATGCTATACATTATGTAGACCTTTGAAATTCACATTGATGTATCTGACTATGTACTCAGTGTAGTGCTCATGCAACATGGGCATTCGATCACATACCACTTTGATATGTTTAATGACATGGTACCCCACCTATGAGAAAGAACAATATGTTATTTTTCATGTAATTAAGTAAAGGTGACACTACATTCTTGGGAAGGAGATAGTTATTCATTTGAACCATAAGCCACTTTAGTTCTTGTAGATGTAGAACAAGCTAGAAAATATGTTCCATATGAAATGGATGACTTACCTATAGTAATTCAATCTCATAATCAAACACAATAAATGGAAGGACAAAAAGGTAGTATATTACCTTAGTCAATCACCAGTTCACACTTTCATTAGAGTCTTGGACATGTTCAACCACAACTTCACATATTAGGTATCCCTCTACTCACCTAGCCAAGAATTCATAGTAACTTAAACTAGCCTTGTGTAAGGTAAAAAAGTGTTAGAGTTATACTTGTCTAATCATCTTTACAAGATTAAACATATCTATGTTCCCTCTAGTACACCTTTCCAATGATTCATCTAGGAGGCACATTATGTTAAGACCTCAGGACACTTCAGCATAATAAAGACTCTAATTACATTGTAGCCACATTTCTTCTTACCACACATGCACACATATATTTCTTTATTGTATCACCAAGCCCTTGAATAGGAAACTAGGACTTTACACACCTCTACCAATTCCATCTAGACCATGGGAATCTATCAACATGGATTTCATGACTAGGCTACTTATGATGAGATAACAACATGATGTTATGTTTGATGTAGTGGATAGGTTTTCTAAGATGGCCATCATGGTCACATACAAGAAAGACATTGATGTAGTTGGCACTACACAAGATTTTTAAACCATGTTTGGGTCAATTTTGGGATATCGACATCCATCATATTTAACCAATACCCATGCATCGTGAGTCATTTTTGGCAAGCATTGTGGGACTTTATGGGTATGCAACTAGATCGATCAATGGCCTTTCCTTCTTAGATAGATGAACAAATTAAAGTGTTTAACTACACACTTGTTTATCTTTTATGAATGTACAACTATGCACATACTCACACTTGTGATGATAATCTCTTATACATTTAACACACCTAAAATGGGGCTCTTTACATCTTTCACTAGACATAGTCCATTCCAAACATGTTTTTGGTTTCAACATTTGACACCCTTAGACATCTCCTACTATGCACGATCAAGCATTGAGTCATGAACACAAGAATAGGAAATAGACAAATATAATTAGTTTATGTGCCACATCTACTCTATTCAACATTAGGTTTAGAAAATCCTCTCTTGCACCCAAGCTAAATACAAGGAGAACCATGATGCACATCACACACCCCATGCATTCCAAGTTGGTGATAAATTCTAGTTGTAACTTTAGAAGGATCATTTAAAAGGTCCATAATGCAATATCAAACCTATACATTATTTTCCTTACACAATTCTATATGTAGTTGATGAGAATGCCTTCATTATTGATCCACCTTATTACTTGTGCATGCACCCAGTCTTCAACATAGAGATTCTCAAGCCTTACACTCTAACACTTCTTGAGCCAGTAGTGACACAACATCCCTTTGATTTAGATCCTGAACACTTGCACTCCACTAATAGGACCAGATCATCAACTTCACATGTGCCCACCATGGCACACATCAAATTTTTAGAGTGGTCAATGTTAGGCAATACATTGATCAACCTAAGTGGTACACTTCACAACAATTTCAAGTGTGATTTTTGTAACTACATATTGATGCAATGGACACCATTGCTCTTCAATAAAAGGTAAATGATCAGTGCCCAGTCCTTATGCAATTGAGATAACTCCTCATTTTATCTACTACATAGATATTGTACCTTTCACCCAACTATGCACTCTCCTTTATATAAAGATTACTCTCAACCATTTACACTAGTCCCATGCCAATTCATGAAATCATATGCACTAATCACCCCAAATCATAGTATATGCAATCTACATCTTGCACTTTCATGCTAGATCCTATGCCCACTCATAGACTTTTTTACACTCTATACCTCCTAGTTTTACTCTAGGTTTTGAGCCTACTCACTAATAATAGTGGTTTATATTATTCACACACCTCACACTTTCACACCAAGTCCTGCACCCATGCACTATATAGTCCTACATACATCATCAACTTTTGTGCCCTTTATGCCTCATAGTTTCATGTGCCTTACTATCATCCACTTGTGTACATGTCAACTTGACCATGTGATCCAAGTAATCCAACTACCATTATCACTAAAAGGAGTTCTTGAATTTGAATTCAAATGGTCAATATCCTAGACATTAACTATTTTAACCATTACCAACTAACACCTTTAACAAGATCAATGTACCATAGATATCATCCTTAATAACTAAATAATAGTTATGATTGCTCTTGTATTCTTACACTATATATGTAACATATATATCTGATCTAGATACATACAAATCTATATATAGAACCCAAATAGATGTTATTACACATGGTCATAACATTGTTAGCTTGTTTTCATTCTAGACCCTTTAATATATTTCTCTATGTCTTCCATGGATTTCACCCTAGTGGGTAAATTTTTAGGAGCAAGACCAGATCTAGAATCTCTTAAAAAAATGGTTACAAGGAAATGGGTAATTAGAGGAGAGATAGAAATGGCACCAATGATGAATGGTTTCTTCTCGTTTATTTTCAATTGTAAGGAAGACATGAATATGGTTCTGGGTGGAGGACCGTGGTCTTTTGGTAAATGTTCTCTTACTGTCAAAAAATGGGAGCCCAACATGGATCTATCAGATTCTTTTTTCTTAACCACTCCCATTTGGGTTAGACTTCCAGGACTCCCTTTAGAGTTTTGGCATGAGGAAATCTTTAAAGGTATTGCCAGTTCTTTTGGTGAACTTGTGGCAGTGGATAAAGCTACGGCTTCCAGATCTAAACTTCAAAGTGCCAGACTTTATGTCAAAGTGGCAGATTTGAATCAAATCCCAGAAAAAGTGGATATAATATCCAAGCTGGGCAAAAAAACTCAAGGGATTTTTTTTGAAGATTTGCCTAATTCTTGCTATGCTTGTAAGAAACAGGGGCACTTCGTTAAAAACTGTCCGTCTAAAAGCAAAAATCTTCTGAGTGGTGCTTTGGATGGAAGAAAAATTTAGCATAAGAAAGAATGGAAACTAAAGGAAGATCATAGACAAGAACAAAAGAATAGTGAAGATCCTAAAGATTTAGACGAAGAGGCGGATAAAGAGCCTTCTTGTGAAGAACCCAAAGATCCACAAACTGAGGCGTATAAAGATTTTTTTGCTGAGAAATAAAATTCAAAAAAAAAAGGAGATGGACTGCAAACAGATATCAAAATTCTTGAACAAAGAATAGAAGATTTGATGGATTTATCAAGACAAATCGTTTGCTATCAAAGGATAGAAGAGCGATGGGGAGATGCTGATGACAAAAGTGTACTAGAAGAAGGACAAATCTTGGCTGAAGATGTAAATAATTCAGAAGAGGGAGATATTCTCCTTTCTCAATCTAGGGAGATTCAAGCTGATAATGATATCCCTTTGGAGGAGCTTCAGGAGAACCAAAGAAAAAGGGGTGGAAAAAACATGAATACTAAGGGAGTAGAAACAAGAAGCAGTAAAAAAGACCAGAAAACAAAGGTGAAACAGCTGGTTTCTGCTTGGGATAAACTCAGAAAAAGAGATGAACAGCATCGTAAGGTGAAACCGGATATTGGCTCTCCTGACAAACCCGAAAGAAGACCCATAAGGAAAACTAGAGAGCTAGAAAGTATGCAAAATATTGCTGATGGCAGACAGGCAACTATTCTGGATTTTACCCCTAAAAATAGATATTAGAGCATATTACGGGATATTAGGGGGTTGATTGTTTAATGGTTTTTTGAGGTTATCTTGTATAACCTGTTTTTGTTGCTACTTTTTAGTAGGTTTAAGGATGGCTTTTCCTGGAGCATGGTAATGCTTTATCTTTTTTATTCCTGTTAAAGGGTTTCGGGGCCCCTTCAAAACCTGTTTTTACCTTAATCTAAAACATTGTTAGCTTGTTCTATGTATCTAATTGATATAAATGCATTACAGCACTACTGGCATTATACTCTATATTATTTTCCCTATTCTCCATTTGTGAATATAATTTATGCTTCCTATAAGTTAATAAATTTTCTCCATTGAATGTGTTTTATTTATTCTACCTAAATATTGTACTATGCATTCACTCTACATAGCCATAACTCAGTTGTCTTTTGCACACCTTGGTCGTAGGCCCCATGGTGTAGATCATGATATGGTATGTACTTGATTTTTTTGTAAACACATATATCCAAGGGCTAGTATGTTATGTTTATGTTGGTTACTTATATTTTTTACACTTCCTTGAGTGTCTTGTCTTGCTTATTGAGCATTTGAATATCCTTCATTTTTTTCAACCTTCATCCCTTTGTTTGCTTACTTTTATATTTAAATATATCAATTATTGTTGTATGGACATTATATTATGGCATTCCTTACTTTGTGGGCATTTGACTAAGTCATATCCCTTTAATTGTGTAGTATTTGAACATGCCCCTTATTTGAGGTCTCCTTAGACCATTATCTTTCAAATTGCTTTTGAATGCTCTTGTATGTGTAATTGACTTCTTGTTGAGATTATATTATTACTATCTATACATTTCCATAATATATATATCATGCATCTTAGGGATTGATCTGATCAGATTCTACATTCTTCAATGATACATCTACCTAGACAAGTTTCTCTTATATACTACATGATTTATACACAAAGTATATGGTTATATTATACTTCGAGGTAAGGTAACTACTATTTTATGGTTCCCCACACCTCAAAAAGGGGGAATATTAGTGAGGGCATGTCATAGAGACATTGCTTCCAAATTTTTTATAGTTCACAGATTCAGATATATAATGGGGGCATGTTATGGAAACATGTTCTCCACATTTGTCATAGTCCATAGATTCAAATATACAGTGGGGGAATGTTATGAAAACATGTTATCCACACTTATACCAGATCTTAGTTTCAAATTTTAGAGGTGTATTTTTTAAAACACGTTATCCAAGCTTACACAATTGCAAATTGGCCAAATTGCATAGTTATATGATTTAGATACACATTTGTGGTAGAATTATATACATTGGTACCATTTTTATATCTATATTTCAACATGAGACATATATAAGGTGTATATTCTATGTAAAGAGCACCTAAAATTAAAAAATTAAAAACAATTTCATATTTCAAAATATTTTTATGGATTTTAGCTCACTAGGTTGGACTATTATGGGATGTTATTAAGCCAATATATTATAGTAATTGGTTCATCTTTAGTATGTTTGAGGTGATTAAATCACTCAATATTACAAATTTTATAGGTTGGACTTGATTAAATCATCTAATCTCACCAGATTTATAATGGGGGTTGACTTGGATCAACTCACCCTCACTAAGTTATAAGTATGATTGGGTTACATGGTTAAGCTAATCTCAACTGCTAAGTGGAAACTCACCTTTTCTCTAAGGTTGGGGGCAAGTTTATCATTTAACCTCTCTCTCTCTCTCTCTCTCTCTCTCTATATATATATATATATATATATATATATATATATATGCACTTATAGATTTACAATTGTACTAATTTTAGTTTAAATGGTTCATAATGATAACTCTTTTCAAATAAAGTTACCAAAATGCAAGGATGTTACATCGATACACAAGTGTACTCCTAAACCTTATTCTTTCTATTTCAATTTTTTTAATGCTTTTGCTTTCAAATTATATGCATTGATTATATACTATAACATTTTCTTATTTATAAGTCAGTCACCAGATATCACTTAATTAAGGCTCATACAAAGGAAAGATGTGTTATACACACTGAGGTATGCATTCATTTTCCTATAAACTAGAAATTTCATTACTAGATTAAAGGGGAGGAAAATGTAGAGATTAAATCTAAATTATATAGCACTTCAATCTTGTACACTTGGAAAATACATATCGTGGATGTACCTTTAACTTCTATACCTTCCTAACCTTCTCATTATTGAAAGGCTCACATATTATCTCTTTGTGTCAATTTACTTATTTCTTAGTCCAACTAGTGTTATTCTAATGACACAAGCCTTCGTAAAGAGACTATTTCTAAATTGTATAACACCTTAGTCTTTTACACTTGGAAAATACATATCATGGATGTACCTTTAGCATCTATACTTTTCCCATTACTAAAAGGTTCATATACACTATCTCTTTGTGCCTAATTAATTATTCATCCCTTAGTCCAACTAATGTTATTCTAATGACTCAAACATTCTATCTTACCTAGAATGTTATAAACCTACTTAACTTCTATTTTTACAAGTTCTAGACCTACACCTATTTTTCAACTATCTAAACACTTGCATCCTAGTCAGACACCTATGTCGATGCAAGTGCCCTAAAATCATCCAATTTGCAAATGAATTGTATTCCTATGTTTATCTTAAGTGTTTTAATGTGAGATATTCTCCAAAGGGGTTGGTATAAATATAAGATCAATACTCATCCATTCCTCACCTAAAAACTTCTTACCTACTCACAAGGCAACCTATCAAAATCATTCAATCAAACGCTCAAGTAATCAAAGCTTCCCTAATTTCTCCTATTTCATATAAGTCATAGGGACAACACATCTATAAGTCTAAAGTACTAAAGGAATAATCCATGATCCACATTTTCCAAGTTAGAAGCTAGGTCACTATTGTACTTGTTTATCACATATTTCATGATTCACACATAATCCAACATGTAGGGGAGAACTACATAAGTCTAAGGCCCTCTTCAAATTATTAATTATGTAAGCAATGCTTATTGATTTTAGGATAACTTGACACTATGTGCCCATGAATCCATTTTTCTCATAGCCACTATGAATATGAATGACTAGGGTTTTATTATTTGGCAAGGAGTGATAGTCCATGACCTAGAACTGAATGCACCAGAGTGAAGGTGACACATAACTTGGAAGAATCTAATTAGTTGCATCTAGTTTTATCAAGTATTTTATACTAGACACCTACATCTAAGTTAGACAATAGTTTTGATGCTACCATCCCAAGTTGATGCAAGTGTCTATAGCTATAGAATTATAATTTATATAGTTATGTATCCAATCAAAAATCCATATCTAGTCTACTTCCTGCCTGTTCTAGATCTAGATCTATATTAGCATCAGAACTAACTATCTTGTTTTCATTATCATTATAATATCTAGCATAGTTTTACTTTCTAATTTTTATCATATCTCATCATAATAAATTCAATATATGTTTATCTAAATTTTGTGATCAATTGGCTTACTTTATAGATAATGTACCATCCTTGTGGCCTAGGCTATCTCTACCCCTATAACCCTAGATTCCCCATATCTAAATTTTAGGTAAACATTTGGTGAACCTGATTCATGTGAATGTAATAATTTTTCTAATCTCTAGGGTTTTAATTTTTTTGTTCAAACTCTAAAATTTTTAATTTTTAAGCAATGGAAAATAGTAATAAAAAAACTTGATTCAAAATGGAAGATAAAGAAGCATTGATCACTCATCTTAGAAATAACAATGGCTTAATGGATGCATGTTTGTGTGTTACAAGAGATGAATTTAGTAAGCATAAAAGGCTAAGGATTCCTTATCTAGTGATGATTTTGATCATAAGAATATAATAAGGGAGGTTAGTATAGTGTTAGTTCAAGTAATAAAAACTCAAATAAAAACACACTAACACTTATCCTCCTAACCTAGACACTAGGGGGAGATTAGTAACAAAATCTAAGTGAAAACAACTACAAGATAAAAGACACAAAATCATTTATCTTTCTTGAGAGATCCAAATGCTTTGTTATGTGGCTTACTCAGCTTGTGCATCAAGAAGTCTTTGGAAAATGAAGCTTGTTGGCTTCTTTTCTCCTTGGCACCATATGGCTTTGATATGGCTTATTGTATCTTAGCTCAAGATTTTGGCATTATAACATTATTTGAAACAAATTAGCTTGTCTCTCTCCAAATTTTCATTATAACTTTGGCTTATGAGATATTATAAATGAAGAGGCATGGCATTTTATTTATAGCCTAAGGATTTAAATCTCACCCAAGGTGAGTTAGGGTTGGGTTAAGGCTTGGAATGGATTCAAACCTAACCTAGGAGAGTCACATATAACCCTAGTAGAGTTAATAGTTGTCAAGTAATAATGATTTGAAATTACTAGGCATTGGTCTCCAAAATAAGATATTTTAGGATATGTTCAAAGAGCTTGACAACTCATAAAGGCAATGATGATAGGCTAGGATATTTTTTATTTTTGAATTTTATTTTTTATTTATTCATTAATCTCAAATGGATAATTCAAATAGGCACTTAATTTGGTTTATATTTTTAATTAATTCCAAATACCCTTTTAGCATTTCCAGGATTTGATTATAAGTGTGCAAGTGCCCCACTTAATAGGTCCATTGGCCACATTGACTATTATGATATTGCAAAGTGATTAGGGATGAATCTATGAGAGGTTATGATTAAATATAATAGAATACCCCAATTAGGGATGTCTCAACATGTTTATGAGCTTTGATGAATGATTCAAAAGTAAATATAGGATGTTTAACGATTCTTAGTATTAATTTGTAATGGTTGGTAGGAATCAGTCTGAAATCTAGTCAAAAGCTAGTTGTGGCCAGTTTTAGATGTCTAGAGTTTTCCCCTATTTGGGAAGGTGTTGAAAACTATAAGCATAGTAACATCTTCTCAAAAAATGAAAAGTTCATGTATACTTACTAATTTAAAGGCAAATGAATGAATTGTAGTGTCCCCCTCAAGGGAGTTATTGATAAAGGGGCCAATGATCGGTCCCTCAAAAGGAGGAAACAATGGGACAAAAAATATAAAAAGGATGGAAAAGACTAATTTTCCCATAGGTAGTTATACTTAGTGGCATATGAAACTGCTTAAGTTGGGTAGAAAAATATGATGATTTTCCCACAAGTAGTTATAATCATTAGCATAGTTGGGATAAAAAAGGTAATGATTTATGCAAAGGTAGTTATAATCATTGAAAAAGGCTTAGGGTAACAAGAGAATGAATTTACAAAAGGTATTTATAATCATTAAAAGGGAAAACAATGATTTACTCATATGCATTTATAATCATTGGTAGGATAAAAACATGCCCTAGGTAGGTGGATAGAGATAATGGTTTGCCCAAAGGTGATTATAAGCATTATCACAATGAAAATGTGCCCTAGTTGGGAATAAAAAATAAAATGATTTGCCCACATATCATTATAATCATTAACCTCTAGATAGATCAAAACATAATGATTTGGTGGTTATAATCACTAGCTTTGTGGGTGGGATGAAGCACAATGATTTGCCCAGAGGCATTTATAAGTATACAATGATTTGACCATAGGCGGTAATAATCATTGGTATCTTGATTATGGTAAATATGATAGAAAATTAGATGATGGGGATTACAAATTGAATCTATAGTCATGGAGTAAGAGTAAGTTGGTATAGAGGAGATAGATGAATTTGGTCAACCTACTAGTATGGAGATGCTCATTCAAACTAAAGAGTGTTAAAATTCTTTCATGATTTAATTACTCTGTATGGGGGAATGATTGGGATTAGATAGAGATTTTGTTAGGTGCCAAAGAGATATATTGTGTCCATATTTCTCTGTAGACTTCTTAAGCTAATTTTTATTATAACACGTGATGGTAGGCATCATGATAGAACACCATGACAACTTAGCTGAAATATGCATAAGGACTAACACACGATCTAATAAACAAGTTAAAATAATGCACCAATGATAAAAACCATGATGATAATGTGAATATGTGAATATGGATGGATTAATAAGAATACACAAGGAATCACCTAATGAATGCACATAAATTGAATTGAGGCACACACAAAAAAAGCAAACAAATAGGTAAAAAAACAAACCAATAGAAAAATAAAACAAAACAAAGAAAAGAAACAAGAATAAAAAGAAAAAAACACAACAATGGTTAATCATAATGTTAGCACAAAAAGAGAAGAAACAAAATGATGAAAAATGTCCCTAGGTTATAAGAGACATTGAAACAAACAAAAAAAATGGGGGAATAGAATAAAAGGAAGGGGGTGGCCGAGATGAATCAAGATGCACTAGGTAAGTGGATGTTGACTACATAGTTTTATAGACATAATATCTAACAAAAACTTTAGGCCAAATGTACTTCTCCCAAGATATGGGATGGAAGAAAATGATGAGAAAAAAAACATGATGATGTGATAGAGGAATTTTGGGTATGGACTCACAAAATCATGAGAGCATGGGATGCTAGGCTAGTAAGGATGGGGAAACTAAATGACAAGTGGTTTCTTGTGAAATATCTAAGAATCCCAGAATCCTTAAGGCAAAGAATTGATTGATGATGATTTATTTTTTAGATTTTTTATATTGATTTTCAAATGTTTTTGCAATTTTTGAATCATCTCCACTTGCTTGAGAATGATAAAATACTAAATGGTCTGACTCACAAAACAATGAAAGCATTCAAACTAAAATTGCTCACAAAATGGTGAGAGCATGGTAAATGGGTGACTGAGCTGACCTCAATAGGAATTGAGCACTAACTACATATTCTAGGATGGGACCTTAAGTCACTATAGTTTTGCCTTATAGTATAGGAGTCTGAATAGGTGGAAGTAAATTCATAAACAAGGAAAATTAGGAAAATAGCACAGTACAGCATAGGCATGGCAAGGTGGTACTTTAAGGCATGATAAATAAGTGTTGTCCCAAATTTGTCCATAGGTGATTATAATTAGGAAATAATGGCATAGGTCAATGATACTAATTTTCCCATAGATAGTTATAATTAGTGGCAAGATGGTGGCACTCTGATTTTCCCAAAGGTAGTTATAATCAGTAGTATCTAAATAAAATAAAATGAGGAATGAAGGATGCAACTACCAAAACACTATCATACTACTCCAAAATATGGCCTCTATCTAGAATATGGAATAAAATACTTAAACTTGATCTAAATATTCATGTTAAAAGTGGTTATCAGACCAATTGAATAGGACCAAGGTCAAAAGGGTTGGTTAGGGAGATTTAAAACAACTTGATCGATGAGAAAGGCATGGTAGAACGGTACATGGGATATGGTACAAAGAATAATGTGTATATTGTGGTATAATGAAAATAGGCCTCATACACAATACACTACGTGTCTCAAGCAAAGTAAAGCTTGAGGTGTTTAATGTCCATCAACTCATCAAGTTCATCCATGTTTAGCATAATGAGTCTATATGCTCTAGTTCCATAGTTTACAACAATGATGAATGGGCCTACGTAGTTGGGTTTGAACTTACCCTTATGTTTCTTATTAGCCATGATATTTTATTGTTTTTCTTTGAGAATAAGATCACCAAGATCAAATTCTTTGTGTGTGACCCACCAATTATAGTGTTCTTGGAGTCTATTTTGATATGCTTGTAGTTTATTGACTACTTCCATGCATTTTTCATCAAGTAACTTTAGCACTTGTAGGCGAGATACTCAATAGGCTTCATCATGGAGAACATGTTTCAAAGAGATGCGCAAAGAAGGTAACTCAACCTCAATGGAAAGAATAGCCTCAGTGCTATAAACTAGGGAATATAGAGTGGTTCCTATTTAGGTATAGTAATTGGTGCAGTATGCCCAGAGGGCACAAAATATTTGGAGGTGATAATAATGACTGAAATCATTGAAAATCTTTTTAAGAATGTTGATAATGGTTTTATCAAATGATTTAGCTTGGCTATTACCTTGTGGTTAATATATCATAGAAAAATGTTGAGTAATTCTATACTTAGCACATAGTGATTTGACATCCTTTTTCTTGAATGATCTACCATTATATTATATAATGTTAGATGCGATACCATAACGGTAAATGAGATGGTTGAAAATGAATTTGGAAAAAAAAATTCTAGTCATGTAAGTAAGGGGTATAGCTTCAACCCACATAGTGAAATATTTGGTAGTGGTGAAGATGTGTTTATGGTCATCATATGAGGTAGGGTTAATATTCTCAATGGTCATGGTGTGATCATTGGTTTAAGATTATTATTTAGGGCATAAATTATATTGGCATGCCTTTGACATTTGTTATAGTTTTTAACATACGCAGTTGTATTTGCATCTATAGTTGGCCAATAATACCTAATACGTAAGACATTTTTGGCTAGGATGCCCTCACTAGTGTGGGTGCCATATAATACTTCATGAACTTCCCATAACAATAGTGTTTATTCTATCAAAGTTAAATAACAAATTATAGTTCCATCAAAACTATGGTGGTAAAGGGTTGGTCCAAGTAAGGTATAATGTGTGGTCTGGTGAATAAAGGCCTTGGATTGTTTGTGGGATAGGTTTGGTGGCATAATGTGGTCATGAAGATAGGCATAAAGGTCTGAATACCATATATATCTAGGACTAAAAATATCACAAATCATTATGTCAGTTGAATGTTTATGAATCAGTGTTAGAATATTTTTAATGAGGAATTGATATTCATTTACCTTATCTAGATGATTAATCAAAGAGCCAATGGTGTCCATGGCATTTGTTGTTTTGTTATTGTCCCTTGGTATGTATTCAAATTATATGTTGGAATTCTTTTATTTGAGAGTGTTGACCATGGAATTCTATAGTACCAGCTTGTCATCCTTAGTCTAAAAGTTGTCTATAACCTGATTGATGATTAATTAAGAATCACCATAAACCTTGAGAATTTGAATATTCTATTGTATTGCCTATCAAATTTCTATAATAAGTGCTTCATATTTGGCCATGTTTTTGGTAAAAGAAAAGTTGATACAAAATGATTTAGGGATAATATCCCCTTGTGGTATAATAAATAAAAGCCTTGCCCCCAATCCATGTCTATGAATGATCCATCAAAATATAGCTTCTAGTTTTGCTCCTTAAGAAGTGTTTCAATGATGTTTATAATGGACTCATTTTAGAATTGAAAAGTTAGAGGTTTTGTATCTATAAGAGTTGCATAATCAAGCTGATCTATAAGTACTTATCTCTTGATGGCCTTTTATTTGATGTATTTGATCTCTAGCTCACTCAAAAACATGATCTATTTAGCCTTGCAACCTTGTAAAGTTATCATAGATAGTAGACACTTGAGTAGATCTACTTTTGAAATGACCATGATTTTGTTGTTTAACATGTAATGTCTTAGTTTTTAAGCTATGAAAACCATATCTAAATAGGATTTTTTGATGGGTATATAATTATGCTCATACACAACCACTATATGGATTAAATAGTACATGACACATTCTTTTCCAATATCATCATGTTGAGCTAAAAGTGTCCCCATGGCTTTATCAGTTGTAGATAGATATAATAGGAATGACTTTCTTGGCATTGGTGGTAACAAAATAGGTGGATTGGCAAGATAGTCTTTTAGGTACTAAAAAAATTTCTAACATTCATCATCCCAATTAAATGTTATACCCTTATTTAGTAAGGGGTAAATGTATGGCATTTATTAGCCAATTAAGATATGAAGCATCTAATATATTAGATCTTGCCCTACAAACTATAGAGCTGCTTCAAATTAAAAAGTGGTGACATCTCGGTAATGGCTTGTACTTTAGCTAGATTGACTTCAATTCCTCTATGAGATAATGAATCCAATAAATTTGCCTACATTAACTCCAAAAATGAACTTCTTAGGATTGATTCTAACTTTGTATTCACGTAGTCTCTCAAATATTCTTCATAGTGCTATTGGATGATCGGCCCTAGTCTTTGATTTACCTAGTATGTCATCTATGTAGTTTTCAATAATGGCATGCATCATATCATGAAATATGAAGATAATTACTCTTTGATATGTGGCCCCCATGTTTTTTATACCAAATGGCATAACCTAGTAAAAAAATGTTCCCCATGGAGTGGTGAATGTTGTTTTATGTTGGTATTTTGGTGGAATATACATCTAGTTGTATCCTAAGAATCCATCTATTAGTGAAAGCATTTTGTTCTTGATTGTGGAATCGAAAATCATGTTAATGTTTGGTAGAGTAAAGTTATATTTGGGGTAGGCCTTGTTTATGTCTCTAAAATCAATGCAAATTTTGATTATTTCTAGCTTCTTACTAACTAGCATAATATTTGAGATCCACTCTGAGTATTCAATTGGTCAAATACATCTCACTTATAAGATCTTTTCCAACTCTTTCTTTACTAAAATATCAATGTAAGGATACATCTTGTACAATTGTTATTTCATAAGTTTGGCATTAGGATGTACCAAAAGGTGGTGTAAAACCAAGGTAGGGTCCAAACCAGGCATGTCATAATAGGCCCAAGTGAATATGTCAACAAATTTACTAAAAAAGGTTTTAAAGATGTCATATTCTTCCTTAATGAGTTACATGCTTAATTTGATCCATTTCAGGTCATCTAGAGTCCTGATGTTAACTTTTGTAGTGTCCTATAATGGTTGGAAAAGATTTAAATTAGCATGTAATGATAAAGTCTTTTGTTAGACTAACTCTTCAAATTCCCCTAAGCAAGAGGAGTCTTAATCTCCCAATGGTAAGTATGTCCATGTATCAAACACTATTGGAAACTCTTGAATGATTTGGTCGAAGGCATCATGTTTACCAAAATTTAACTTGAGCCCATAAGCAGGTTCATTGTTGATGGTCTCCTAAGCTATTTTTGAGGAAGGTTGAACACCCTTATCTAATAACATCTAAAATAGATTTTCACCAGAAGAATGGCCTTTCTCTTTACTTTTACCCTAGTCCAAAAGTGCCTCAAAGAGGTTTTCACTTTGGGACCTCAATGTTTTATTCATTTGTTTGTGGCTAAGGGTGTTCACCCATTCTCCAAAATAGGCTACAGGATATAACTTGATTTAGAACCCTTGTTTAATGTCTCTCAATATAACATTATCCCTTAGGGCTGAAAAATTACAAAAGGCCTCATCATTTTTAAACTCATCAACAAGCATTGTGGATTTTTGTTGGTCCTAGTCTATAAGTTGAGGGTGATAAAGAGGAAGTGGATTATTATGAATGACTAGTCTAAAGGTATAAATGGAATTAGTTTTAAATAAATTAGTATTGTATAGGGATTTTAAAGGGATATGATCAAACTCTACTTTGTTGTCAACATCATCATCACTAATCATTGGCATTGGAATATGAATAAGATATGTGGGGTCACCCTCAAGAAGTTTAAATCTGAGACCATAGGTTCTTTTGTACTAAGTGGTAGAAATTAGCTCAAGTGTTCCTTGTTGATTCAATCTAATCCCTCCTTATTCGTAGGCATGCTTCTCCATAATCCTATTAGGTATGGGGTATTTTGCATTTTTATAACAATTGTCAGTTTTTCATCCTACAACTAGGATTCATCATCTGTAAGTGGGTCCCATTATTGGCAAATAGTCAGTGTGAAAATGATAGGTGTTATAATATGTAATTTTCCTTTTCCCTTTTATTTCCATTCCATACAAGGTGGCTTGGATTTATATCTTCCATAGGACTTGGGTTTTTGTGGAAACTTGGAAATGTGGAATGTATCATGGGTCAAATATTTAGCTAGGCCATTAGCTATGATGGTAAAATCATTGGACATTTTATGAGGTGGAATGTGGAAAGATGAATCAAGGGCATCTAGGTTGATACAATTGGCCTCTAATGAATCAATAAGAATGTCTTTCCCTTTGTATTTTTTGGGAACCAAATTCAAGCCAAATGGTAGTTACAACTTTTGTACTCAGCCTTCAAGTGTTTACATTATTCATGGGGTTGAAAATATCCATGAATGGTGACCTCCATGTCTAAATGAGATAACTTGATATACTAGTGTAATATTGATGGGATTGTATGAATTTTTTGTATTTAGGATCTACCCAAGAGCAAAATTTATAATAGGTCTAGGTCTAACACTTGGCATAATGTATCATGGGTCAAAGGCTCAATGATTATTGGTAAGTTGATGGTGCCTTGTCATTCATACTCTTCATTATCATAGGCTTTGATAGTGATCTTTTCTATATGGAGATTGACTATTATGTATCCAAGAAGCTTGATGAAGTTTGAAGACACAATATTTAGGCCCAATCCATTGTTTATAAGGATATTATTCACTTTGTGCCATATGATGACAACTTTGATGTATAATGGATTGTTATGAAGAGGGCCAAGGGATAACATATCACTTTAGTCGAAGGATAACTAATGGCCTAGGTCTAGATGTCTAACCAAAGCTTGAAACTTTTTGGGCTTATGTCATTTGGAACTTGTCATTGGCCAAGGAACTCTGTTAAGATTATCTTGTGAATGGTAGACATATGCACTAAATCCAAAATGGAAATTTATATAGGAATCTTTTGAGTTTGTTCCATAATATTGAACATTTTGTCCTACACAATGGTAAATGGATTGTTCCTAACCATAATGGTGCATTGAATGGGTGTAGTGGCAAATGGATGTAGGCCTAGGATGGTATTATTTGATCATCAAGTTGTGATTACATAATTGGGATTAGATAAACCATTATTGAAAATAAATGATGGTAGAAGGGAGCTAGATAATAAGTCTTGATTTCTATTGTACTTGTATGTGGTCATAGGGCAACGATGAGTTATCAGTATAAGGTCTAAAATTAATAATCCCTACTTATTGGTACATCTTTATGTGGTCCCAAGTCAAGGAAGGATCACTAGCATATATTGGTTGGTTGGGATTGATTAGCAATGGTCATGTTTGATTGATACTTGGTCTTGGATTGATGGATATGGTAGAAATGTGACCTCCCATAATATGACCTACAACTTTATTGTAGTCATGTGTAGCTACGTGGTAAGTCTATTGGTTGTTGGCATAGTTCTAGCCTTGGTTTTGTATATGTGGTTGATATTATTGTTATTGTTGTTGTTGCTTATATTATTGTTGTTGACTTGGTTGTTGATATTGTTGTTGTTACTATTCTAGCCTTTGTTGTCATTGATATTGGTTGTTGTTATGTTATAGAAAGGGGTTCTAGTAAATACCCAAGGTTTGATTAGATGTATAAGCTCCATTATCCAATGTTATCTCCCCATTTTCTAACATATTATGAATAAGATGTTTTATCTACACATAATGACATAGATTATGTCCATTAACCTAATGGTATTGATAAAATACATTTCTTCTATACCAATCTAGATAAGGAATGCCCTTAGGATAGTGATTTAGAATGGGATAACTAATTAGATCAACAGCAACTAATTTTTGAAATGCAGCTTTAATAATCTCTCCAAATCCATTGAAAATTGATGAGTATGACCATTTTGTATTAGAGGAGGGGTTTATAAAGGTAAAGGTTGTTGTGTTTATTGAGATGGTCTAGGTTGATACAAAGGCTATGCTTATTGAATAGATGGTTGGTGGGGAGTAATGTTCATGTGTAGTGTAGGTTGAGCAAATGGTTTTTACACCATTTGGACATGTCATGACTCTTTTACTCCATTTCCAACAATATTCTTGTTACAATTAAACTGTTTGGATTTTTCATAATTTTTGGCATGGGTTGGTATTAATGCTTATGCTTGGACTTGGTTGTGATTCTAATTTTGACCATTTGCTTAGTTTTGGTTCTATTTTTGATTTGATGAGGTAACCTTAATAATCCCTTTGTTAATAAGGGACTTTTTTATTAGCAAACCTTTATTAATGGTTTCCTTAAATGTGTGTGTACATTATAGGTACCAATAGTAAGATATCTCATTATGCAAATTTTTGGTAAAAATAGTGGCTAATTGCTTGTTTGGTAGACTATGAGTGAAATAGCTAGCAAGTGCTCTCCGTCACTGTAGATAACTTGTAAAATTTTCTCTGGCCTTCTATTTAGCTTGGGTCAAATCTACCAATGAAATCTCATGCTCAAGATTGTAAGAGAAATGTTGCACAAACTTATTTAAAAGGTCATCAAAATTAGATACTAAGTTCTTCAACAATTTTAAGAACCACTCCAAAGCTTGTCCTGCTTGACTCTGAGGAAATAATAATAGGAGGTATATGTCACTATAAGCTACTAGTTAAAAAGCAATAAATAATTCTATTAAATGGGCCTTAGGGTCTCTTTTACCCTTATATTTTTCAAACTTTGGTGGTTCGTACCCTGGAGGAAATGGTATTTGCAAATATTTCATGTTGAATGGGTAAGAACACACATCATTCAAATTAAACTTCTTACTCTATTTCCGAACTTGGATATCAACAATTATATCCTTTATTTGTTGTAGTTCATGTGCCAAGAAACTAGATATAACATTGGCTTGAAGTGGAGGTTGGGTGGCCAAGAGTGGATTACTTTAATCAGGGTATAATGGAGGCATGGTTTGATATGGAAGGTTACTTTGGCTAGGTAATTGACTAGGAATATGCATTCATGTATTAGGATGTAATTATTAGGATTGCATGTATTATAGTATGATATTTTAGATTGGGTTTGGTATATAGGCCTAACTTTGGATAAATTGTGGTAAAGATGCAAGGATATGGCTCTAGGTGAAGTATTTTTCTTGTTTTGGTTAAATAGGGACTTGTTGCCAATTAATCAAACATGGATGAATAAGGGGAACTTGTGAACCAAGGCCCTGTCATTAAATCTATGGAACATGTGGAATAAAAGGTAATTATTTCTTGATTGGTACTTGTAAAATAGTAGAGCCTCTTGGTTATGTGAACCCTTATTGTGAAGTAGACACTTGTTGGTTATTCAAAATTTACCATTGACCAATAGAAATACATTGTTGATTAGATAATATTTACGAAAGCATGATGGTCTATGATTGAAGAGGTATACCTTTCACTACCTAGCAAGGTAGAACATTGGTTGCCCCCTATTGAGGTGATGGAATGTTTGATCTCTAATGCATTGATAAATTGTATTTTTCCTATAATTATGGAATGTTAATCATCACATGTTGTGGTGGAGTAAAATTCATCACATTTTGTTGAGCCAAAAGACCAGTTGTTTCTTGACTACTTAACCCTTGTGGTTGCATGCTTGATGAAGCAACTAGTTTAGGATTAGAGGTAGATTGTTACATTTAGGATGTATAATTACATACCCCCTGCATTTGTGAACCACTCATGGTGTTAGCTAAAGTCATGTTTTTTTGTGGACTAGATATTTATGAAATTATCCCACTTTGGTCTATATTAGATGACACTTGTATGTTATCCATAGTGTTTGGCATATCCATTTGCACAAAATTAGTAGACACTTATTCGATAGTTAGGAAATTGAACATGTCTCCAACTAAAGTGATTTGCATGAATGGGTCTATACATAAATTTTATTGGCCTATCAACTCGATTAAAACTTATGTTGAAGGAGATATCTCAATAAGAGGAGCATTTGACATGGTTATATTATTTAAATTATGTGCTAAGTTTAAATAGGTCTGGTATGTTGTCTACATCTATATGAAATAATCCTCCATGAGGCCCTTTCCTATAACAAGCATAAAGGCACTCTAACTAGACTTGGCAAATTTTCATGGGGGAAGTCTATTAGAAATTTAGACCCTACCTCTACGGCTCTTATTAAAACTTCATCCTTTTTTGCAAGCAAGTGATGATCAAATAAATAAGGATCATACATAGATGGCATCATAAGGTATTATAGTTTATGTTGAACCTGGTTTATAATTGATGGTATGCTAGCTAGGTACTGTATTATTTGTTCATAGTCCTACTCTAAGTATGGAGGCATGTTGACCAAATAGTGATCTAAAAGATCTTAGATTTGTTCCCTCAATTAAGTATTGTAATTGGATAAGGATCCATCTCACAAACTACATCATCACCATAGGGTCTTGAAGAAATTCTTCTTGTGTGACCATATTACCATATCCTAGAATTCACATGGCCCCACTATGAGTATAGTGAGACATGTTCAAATCAATTATGAATATTTCATGAAAAGGTCTAGAGTTATATAAACTCTTACAAGCAATGTCCAAAGGACAAATGGCTCAAAGTTGGTCTAACTTGGTCAAAATATAGATTTGTATCTCCAAAAAGGTCTATGCTAAAACTTAGTATAAAACAATCTAATATTAGATGCATAATGTTAAATGTATCACACAAAAAGGTCAAGTGGATAAATAAAACTAGAATTCCAAACTCTAGGTTTAAAGTGTTCCAAATAAGTCTAATCTAAGAAAATAAAAGTTACTATGTCTTTTGGCCAAATACGGCACAAAATTTAGGCTCAAAATAGGCATATGCTATGTCTTTTGGAAAACAAGCACAAAATCTAGACTTAAAAAAAAGGTGAGATTTAATCTAATAAGTCTGAAACACTTTGGCATAAACTAGGCATTCAACTTTAAACATGAAATAGTTCAATTGGTATAAGGCATGAATCAAAATACATGTGGAAGATAGGTTTTTTCTCCTAAATCTAGGCACAAATAATAGTTTTCAAGTTTGGTAAAGAATTAACCTAAGTCACACAACCCAAAAGATAAATATTGATGTCTAGGCCAAAAGTACACAAGGCATAAACAAAAATCAATCAACGTTTAGATTTGAAATTGACAAGGTTAATTAAAAACTCAACTTAGGAAAATTAGGCTTCTTTTAAATAAACAACAATCTCGACAAAATTGAATGGCATAATGGTACTAGGTAAAGATCCAAAAGACACACGTAGCTTTAGTTTCAAAATTAGAATTTGAATACATGGCAAATAAGTCTATGAAATAATTTGAGTAGTTTAATGATGTTATCATGCTCTAAATATGTAATTAATGGTTGTTTTCAAGACTCCAAGGTATAAAACTCAAAATGAATTGGATAGCATAATGTTACTCTTTCTAATTAAGTAACACACACACACAAAGATTTGCCAAAAAGACCAAGGCAAATATATGGTGTCAAATGGGTGGTGTAATGCCTCTTAAAATAAAGGAGTGGTGTACACTCAAATTTTTTGAATGTGGTATAACAAACCAATAGTTTAGACTCAAAAACCATGCAATAAAGGATAAAATGACATAAAAACACCTAAGTGTAATGTCCTAGAACCTAAAACTGATAAGGTTGCATAATACTATCAAATTTCATCAATATAATCACTCTTGGAATGATTTTAAATGTTAATATAAAAATAAAAGTGTATGAAAAATAGGGTTTTTAGGTCCCCTCTTCTCCCAAAATTTTTTACTACAACATGGAACTTTGAGCTACTCATCTTACATTAACAATATGTCTGTGGTAAGTGGGTTTATTTTTAATCTATCAATTTTCATGATTTTCTAGATGGTCTCGAGTGTGGCTAACATAATAAATGCTCATATCATTTGGATCTACATCAATTGGCTTATTGTAAAAAGGTTTTGTCTTTTTCATAACCACTACATCCATCACTTGCTCAATACAGTGTTATGTCCAAGTTGCCCCTACGATCTGAGGTAGTATCTTACTAACTGATCTTATTTAATCACTCAAATAATCATATCAGTAAGTTGACCTAAATTTGTATACCCTACCTAAAGTCGATCCTTATTTATGAAAAACCTTGAGGATGCCTCCAATGATAAACTTTTAACTAAATTATTTCCAAGGAGCTTAAAATATTATGCTTTAAGGTGGTTCTATAATTTACCAACTCAATCAATAAACACATTCAAACCCCTTATGGATCAATTTTTGGCATGCTTCTATATTAAAATTATTGAAAAGGTTTCACATGCACAAAATTTAGAGAGCAAACAAAGAAACAAGGAACCTATTGTAGAGATGAAATCCAAAGATATTTAGATTAAGCATTAGTTAAGAAAAATCAATTAAAATGCATAAAAACATAACTAGATAAGCCAACTCTTTCGACAGGGTTTTACAAATGACAATTAAGAGAAAATGAAAGAAAGCATACACAATACCTTCCCAAAAGCATCTCATCATCCAAATTCAGCTCAAAACATGATTTTTACCTTGATTTAGTGCTCATGTCTTTGTCAATGATGCAAGGTAAAGCTCCTCCATCATCTCTTATGCACCAATGAAACTAGGCTCATGATATTTGAGTCAATGTTTTTCCTATCTTGAAGCTATCCTATTTCAAATTAATCATAATAAACACTACACATAAATGATTTGTGGAGATAATTTTACATAACAAGTTTATACAAATGAAGTTTGAAAATGGTGGTCTTGGTCCTCCTATTTATAGATTTTGGAATTTGATCGGGATCAACCATGATTAGCCATCTTGAGATCAAGATGTGTGGCCATGAATTAATCCAATTTTATATAATTAATCCATAAATATCCTCATAAATATTTGGAAGTAATGGGAATTAAAGAGGCATGGGAGGCCTTAAACCTAATATTTGTTGCATTTATGGCTTATGGATGCCACCCCAAAAATGATGTCGTTTGATGATGCAAATATTAAGAATCAATTTCCAATTAAAAGATATTGAACAACTTCCAAGGATTTTCCACTTAAGCTTTTGATTTGGATTAATTAGCCTAAGTGATATTAATCAAATTTTATGTAATTCTTTGGAAATTTGTTGCACATAATTAATCAAACTAGTCAGAATGTCATATTATTGGGTCATAATTTCATTGGAGTGGAATTAGAAGAAGATGTTAGTTGCATACAGACTAATACCCTATTTAAGATATTGTCAACACAATATAACACATGCACATGTTATGTGCTTCTGAATTAGAATAAAAAATTGATCTAAAGCATCAAATCACATTTTCATCATTTTGACTTGAAATGTTTTGAGAAAAGTTAATAATCACATAAAATGAATTTCCCCATATAGGGATATATTAGCCTAAATTGGAAATTGTATATGACAAGCTTGAGCCATTTAGTGTGTTTAAGTGATTTTTACCCAATTAGTACATTTTCAAAAAAATTAAGAATGATAATTTCAACACAATGATGTTATTAATTAGATGTACACATTTTGCCCCTACTTGAGAAGGCACAGCAAGACATTCAAATAAAATAATGTCTTTTTTAAACAAAGAGTTGTCAAGAACAAGTTGAAAGTAAATTACCCATGATTCCCCCTCGAGAGGACATCCTAAGATGAAAGAGAAGGATGGACTCTCAAAAATAGAGATAAAAAGGTTAAATTAACCCATAGGATAGATTAAACCCATACGAGCCAATGCTTGCATGCATTGATTCCTCAATGATCAAAATATAATTAGAATATAATGGGCCCTAAGGATGGGGGGAGTGGGAAGGATACAATCCAAAAATATAAGTGACACACTTTGAACACACCTAAAGCTAGGGTGCAAGTTGTGCACTTAGGAATTGATCAATCCTGAGATACATTACACACTAAAACATTTCCAAAATGAAGGCAAAAGTCTGCAAAGCTTAAAATTAAAAGGAAAAAGAGAATATTACTCCAAAGAGAGGAAATAATAATGTTATCTAGTAGATCAAATTTGATTGGTTAATAAATAAAATTTTCCCCAATAGGGCTAATTTTGATCATTGATAATTAATTATTCCCTAGTAGGGCTGATTTAGATTTGTGACTGGTTCAAATATTATGCCCCATTATGGCAAATTGGCAAGCATAGCTCAAGAATATAACCTATTGCATAGATTAAATATGATCGGGTGCAAATGTAGATGCAATGTTCTAATGGTTGAAGAATCCATAAATAACCAAGCATACAATGATGCATAAAGTAATGAAAGAGATGAAGAGAAGAATGAAAAGTGGCCAAGTTGACCTGAGATACGTCATGTATCCAAGCACTACCTACATAGTCCAAATGGACCTCAAGCCAATGTAGTTCACTCAGAAGTGGGAGAGAATGAAATGAGGAATGATGAATAGAAAAAATATGGACCACTATTTAATTAGACTCATAATGAATGCCAAGACATGCACGTATTGCATAGAGTCAAGTGCAAAATCATCGATACCTAGTTTCATTGGTGCACTTGAAAGCTGATCTTTGAATCTACATTGGTTTTGATTCTTGGATCTAAATCACTTAGTGCTTACTATAACAAAATAAAATTACACAATATAAGTATGAGTAACCTATAATGATATTGCATTTCAATTGCATTGAGTCAGTTTAAATGTGAATATTTATAATTAAGGATCATGATAAGAGTTATCAAGACTAGAATTACAACTATTTACATTTAAATAAAAAGAAAAAAATAAAAATAAAAATGATACATAAATGTAACCTAGCTTAAAATCCATATATGAAGAATCAATACTTAAGTAGGAATAAGAATGTATAAAAACAAATTAAAAACAACTTAATAAACAATATGAAATCAAGATATGAATAATCAAGCTCTATGCATACTATCAAGATGTACTTGGAAAACAAAACAAAAGAACATGACAAAATAGGAACACAAAAGACCAAAAGAATAAGCAAGAAGAATCAATCAAAGAAAGAAAGGAAATAAATGAAGACACAAGAAAGCACAATAAAACACCAATAAAAATCAAATAAACACACACAAAATAGAGTTAGTCACAATGTTAGTATGGTTTGAAAATAATTATATAAGCATGTGTAGTAGAGGCATTACTTTTTACACTAGCATAACAAGAACAAAGACACAAAGTTACCTCCAAAAGAGAGGGAAACAACATAGAATAAATGGGGGAAAGAGAAGAAATAGGAAGGGGATGGTCGAGCTGACTCCAAATGTACAAGACAAGTGGACATTGCCTACATAGTTCCATAGATGCTAGATCTAACATGAACTTCATAGCAAATGTAGTTCTCCTAGGAATGGGATATAATAAAAGAGATGACAAGAAAATATGACCACTTTTGTATAAGAAATAGGGAAAATAGGCTCATAAAATGGTGAGAGCATTCAAATCAATGCTTGAAAAATTAAAAGAGTGTGAGATGAGATCATAATAATACAAGATAATAATTTTTTTTTTTGTTTTTATCAATTATTTTCTATTTGTGTTTTTGGGATAAGCAATAGAAATGAAGTATTTACAAAATGTCCAAGAAACTACCTATTTTAGGAGATGCCTGTCTATAGGTAAGAGTTCAAACAATAGTTAAATTGGCTACAATGATCAATCATGGATATAAATAATGGAACAATGAACCAACTAATCAAGGAGATGTTCATCCAAGAGTAGAGGTTCCAATAATATCTAAATCCAACTATAACATTGCATGATCACAAATTAATGAGAGCAAGGTAATCCTATCAAGTCAACAATGCCTACCAAATAGAAATAACATAATAATAGAATAGTATGTAGTGCAAGATAAATCTAAAGAACCATCCAATAGGTAAAAATATTAAGTTGAAGATGTATTTGTGTTCACTTGTCTATAGAAAAAGCTGTAAAATATTATCCCCACTGAATTGCTTTGTAGAACTAGCATTGAATGTGTTTAGATTGCCTATGAGTCATAATCAAGATCATAATTGGTCAAGGGATAATATATGTGCAGGCTATAATGGCCTAGGGTATGAAAATAATGTGGTTCTAAAAAGAATATTTAAAAATTAATTTAGTCCAAAAAAGGATGGTCCAAGGTGGTATAAAATGAGTCAAAGTAGAATATAAATGTTAGAAAGTGCTAATGATCTAAAGCTTCAATTTTCCATAGTCATAAAAGAATATGGTTCTCAAAAAAATGGTCTAGGTTAGGTCAAAAACATAATGAATGTATTCCAAGATAGGATGGTCTAGGATATAATGGTAGGATAAAATAACTTCAGCACAAGTTACCCCTAAGTAAGGGGTCTTGTAGATAATGGTTCAAATAGATGTCAAGTGTAGAACCACTTGAGGCACATAATGTTCATGGGATTTGGAAGTTCTTCTCCACCTAGAGGAGCTAGATGGTATGCCCCCAAGCCATAGTTTGTTATGATAAACTATGAGCCAAGCTAATTGGGTTGGAACTTACCCTTTTTATCGAGTTCAACATTTGTGTTATTTATTTCTCTTTTGAGACCAAATCACCAATCTCAAACTCCTGAGGGATAATGCACTTGTTTTAGCTTCTTTGCAATCTATTATGATAGTCTTTCAAGTTTTTTAGGGTAGCCAAATGCTTGTCATCAATAATTTATAGTTATTTCAATTTGGAGACTATAATCCTCATCATCTTCAATATTATCCAAAAGAACTTGCAATGAAGGAAGCTCGATCTCAATCAAGATAATAGCTTATGTGCCATAAATAAGGGAGTATAAAGTGGCTCCTAAAGGGGTTCAATTATTAGTAAGATAATCCTAAAGGGAAGGAAAAAATTTCAAGTGATAATTATGGCCAACATCATTGACGATCTTCTTTAATATGGACATAATGGTTTTGTTTGATGCCTCAGCGTATCCATTACCTTGTGGGTTATATGTTGTGGATTTATTGTGCTTGATTTTGAATTTTCACAAAGATCTTTAACATCTCTATTTATAAATGATTTTCTATTATCATATATAATGCAAGTTGTTATACCGTGTTGACAGATGATATGATAATGAATAGTTCTGGTGATCTACCTACTGGTGATGTAAGTGAGAGGAATGGCCTCAATCCACTTTGTAAAATACTTGGTAGAAGTTAAAATATGTTTATGGCCATCTAAATATGTTGGGTTTATTTTCTCAATGAGATCAAGGACCCATGTAGAAAATGGCCATGGTGTGGTGATCAGCTTTAGTGGTAAGTAAGTTGTGTGTTCAAATTTACATGTTGTTGAAAAGGAACACATTTCCTCACATACTTGCAAGCATCTATCTCCATTTTTGGCCAATAGTAACCTATTCTGAGGAGCTTTTTAGCTAAGACTACATCATTTGTGTGGGCCCCACACATTCCTTCATGAACCTCCTTAAGTGTTAGCTTAGATTCTCTCAAATATAAATAACAAAGTAGCATTCCATCATAGCCTTTGTGGTAAAGTGTGTTTCCAAGGAGGATATAACAAGTTATGCAGTGAAGGAAAATTTTATGATGATTGGTAGAAAGGTCAAGTGGAAAAACATGATCATGGAAATAATTATAAAAATCTTGGAACCAAGGCAGTTCAAGTGGGGGATTGGGACTAGGAATGACACATACCCTTTCTAAATTTAGAAAAACATGAGGAGGTTCTAGAATATTTTTAATGAGAAACTGATACTCTTTAGCACTAATTTCAATCTATATCATGGACCCAATTGTTTCCATTACATCGATAGATTTGTTGTTGGCCCTTGGTACTTATTCAAACTATAGGTATTCAAAATGAGCTTTGAGATTATCCACAATGAGCTTGTAGGGTATAATCTTGTCATCTCTAGTTTGATATTCATTAGTGGTTTGATTGATAATCAATTGGGAATCACCAAATACCATTAAGTGTTAGACATCCCACTATACTGCAAGGTGAATTCCTAAAATAAGTGTTTCATACTTAGTCATATTGTTGGTATAATGAAAATTAATGTGAAACACTTTGGGAATCAAATCCCCTTGTGTTGTAATCAATAATATTCTATTTCTAGATCTTTGAGAAGTAAAGGATCCATCAAAATATAGTTTCCATTGTTTAGGTTCATGTTGTACTTCTTCCACTATCATGATAGAATCATCTGGAAAGTTGAATCTGAGTGGTTGAGTGTCTATAATTGGGACCTCTACAAATTTATCATCATAAACCTACCTTTTGATAGATTTTTTATTTTGATACTTAATATAAAAATAACTTAAGATCATGACCCATTTGGCCATGTGTCCTATGAGAGCTAGTTTGGATAATAAAAATTTGAGAGGATCCACTTTAGCAATAATAATGATTTTATTGTTCAGCATATAATGTTGTAACATTTGGGAAGCAAACACCATAAATAGACATGCCTTCTCAATAGGTGTATAATTATGTTCATAAGCCACTAGTGTGTGTCTTAAATAATAAATTGGATGTTTTTTACCTTGATCATCATGTTGGGCTAAAAGTGACCATAATGCATGCTCAGTTGCTAAAATGTAAATAAGTAGTGGTTGTCTAGGTGTTGGCAGTCTCAAAATTGGTGGGTTGACCAAATATGTTATGAGCTTCACAAATTATAATTAACACTCTTCATCCCATTGAAACATGGCCCCTTTCTTCAAGATATGAGTAAATGGGTAGCACTTATCTACCAATTGAAAAATGAACCTGCGAATAGATTGAATCTTTCCTTGTAGGCTTCGAATTTGTTTAATATTTGAAGGTGGAAGCATTTCAACAATGACCCTAACCTTATCAGGGTTGAATTTTATCTATCTTTGTGATACATTAAACCCTATCAAATTTTTTTAAGTGATGCCAAAGACACACTTCTTAGGATTCAAGTAGACCTTATACTTATGAAGTCTCTCAAAGATTCTCTAAAGAACATCAAGATGTCTAGCGCATGTTATTGATTTAGCTAAGATTTCATTAACATAGTCCTCAAAAATATCTTATATCATGTCATGGAAGATGACATTCATTTCATGATAATAAGTGGCTCCAACATTATTTAAGCCAAATGGCATGACATGGTAATAAAATGTTCCTCACTGTGTGTTAAATGTAATCTTGTGTTAATCTTCTTGTGTTATCTTGATTTGATTGTATCCAAAAAATACATCCATGAGGGAGAACATCTCATGCCCAATAGTAGAATTAATAATTATGTTGATGTTAAGTAGAGGAAAATCATATTTGGGGCATGCTTTATTGATATCTCTGAAATCATTATAAAGACATATACCCTATGGATTTTTGTTGACTAGAACTATGTTTGATATCCATTTGAAATAGTCCATTGGTATACTGAAGCATGTTCCTAATAACTTCTCTAATTTATATTTTAATAATAGAGCAATGCATGGATGCATCTTCCTCATTTTCTATTTGACTGGCTTGGCAACTGGATGAATAACAAGGTGATGCACAACCAAATTAGGGTCTAAGCCTAGCATGTTTGAATATGCCCATGCAAAAATACCAATGAAATCCATCAAAATGGATATAATTTGCTCTCATTCTACTTCAGTAAGGGAAGCTCTAAGGTAAACTATCTTGGGATCATCATATGTTCCCAGGTTCACTTCAAAAATGTTTTCTACAAGGAGTGTAGAACCATCTTCAAGAATGATACGTAATGTGTGATCATGATCTTCTTATTCTATTATAATTTATTTGTGTTCCTCCCAAATCTCTAGAGAATGTTATTAATCTAAATCTACCAAATCAAGTGATAGCCAACTAGCAAAAATCTCAATAAATTCAAGGGTGAGATGCTCAAAGACTTGTTATTATTCTGACATGATGTTGGTACTGGATATGGAGCTAGGACTTGATGGACCTGATGCATCCTTTAAGGATAAACAAACTTTCTCATCCAAGAGTGCCTAAAATAGGTTTTCACTCAAGGGATTATTTTTATCTTTACTTTTTCCTTAACCAACGATCACCTCAAAGAGGTTTTCACCTGAAGATATCAATGTTTTATATTTATTATGACCAAAAAAGTTTACATATTCTCCAAAGTAGGTAGAAGGATCAAACAAAATATCAAAGACTTATTATTTCCAATTGACAATCCATCTCTAAGGCCTATATATTCTATAATTGATTCTTCATTCTATAATTCATCAAGGCATATAACCAAATTTTACTGGTCCCAATTAATGAGTTCATATGGTAAAGGCATAGGGAACAATGGGGTGTTATGTTCATAATAGCCTTTAAATCAAATAAACTATGTCAATAATCTTGTCAAAAAGGCTATAATGGGACACTAAATCACTACCAAGAGTCTCATCACTAGTATATTCAGAAGAATTACTATTGAAAGTCATGAGGTCACCCCCAAGTGATATAAATCTAAGATAGTGATTCAAATTAGGTTTATTAGCTGATAAAGGTTCTAGGATTCCTTGCATTCATGGGCCAAAGACTTTTCCTATATAATCAAATTATCCATGATCTGATTAGGGATAGGATATTTTTGATTCTAAAAACAATCAACAATGCCATTAAAATATAACCATTTTCTTTCAGTGACCGCCTCTCCATCCTATTTTGGAAAAATAGTAGGTACAAATACCATCGATGGTTTCTTTGTTTCTTTCTTATGTTGCTAGATCAAGTTAGGTCTGTTAGGGATTTTGGAAGATTTGGGTATACCAAATGATTTAGAAGACTTTAGAAACTTAGCAACATGGAAGGCATCCTTAATATGATACATATAAATTCCCACATCTTCTATAATAACATATTTTTCAAGATTTGTGGGAAATGGATCAATCAAAGTGGAAACAAGGTCACTAGGGTTGATATCATTAGATCTAGGTGGATGGGAAACTATTTCCTTACTCTTCTTTGTGATGAATTCAAAACTAGGATAATAGTTATAATTACGATATTTAGCCTTTAGATGCTTTTAATACTGATAAGACTATAGATCAATAGGAATAGTGACTTCGATCCCATCATGGGGAAACTTAAGGCACTGATGCAATTTGGATAGAATGGCCTATACTTTATGGATCCAAGGATGATCAAGAAGTATGTTATAAGGTAATTCAATATCCATAATATGTAACAAAGTGTGATGGGACACTGAAATAACAATGATTGGTAAACAAATGGTACCAAAATATTCCCTCTTGGCATTGTCATAAGCCTTTATGGTGATCATCTTTGGTTGAATGTCCTTCACAATGTATGCCAATCTTTATACCAGTTTGAGGGACACTATGTTTAACCCTGAACCATTTTCTATAATAACTCACTTGATTTTATGGTTTTCAATGATGACCTCAATATACAAGGGGTTATTGTGGCTCAGACTAAGATTATACGTGTCTTTTTTATCAAATGCAACCTATCAAAATGAAGACAAATGTCCTATAAGTGTTTGGAACCATTCAGGATTAATATCTTGGAGAGCAGTCGATTGTTTTAAAAGGTCATTCAAAATAGTTCTATAGACTTTAGAGTACGTAAGAGATCTAAAATAGAAATCTGCATAGGGGTTTTATTTAGTTGGTCCAATAGGCTATAAGGCTTTTCAATAGAAAGACAAGATGGTTTGGTCTTAGCTAACATAGTGTTTAGCTTTGGATCTAAAGGCACAATGTGCACATTGGGTTTAATGGAAGAATAGGGCAAAAGGCCCTGAGGAAAAACTCATGATCATCTAGTTATGATTACATAATCTATAGGTGGCAAGGATCCATTATAATTAGAGGAAAGATGAGGTCTAGAAATAGTAACCTGTGCAAATGGAGGTGTAATATAATTGTGTGAATTCGACATGGTATTACTTGAGGGAGAGGGTTTTGACCCTATAACAATGGGTCTAATACTTTGAGAAGCATATGATGGTTCATGGTTTTTAATAGTAATAGTGTCAATGGGGTTTGTAAAAATGCATCCCATGGTATTTTTATAGTTGTAAAGCATGTTGTTGTAACCCAAGTTGTTAACATGGGTATTATGATCATACTAGTTACTATTCTAACCTTGAGTCTGATTCTACCTCTGATTCTATCCTTGGTTTTGGTTATTCCTTGGTAGTTTTTGATTATGTCAAGGAAATGGATCTTTGTATATTCTCATATCCTAATTAGTGTCTTAGGGAGCAAGCTTGATCTCAACTTCACTGCTCTCAATCAAATATTCAATAAGGTTCTATAATTGGATGAAATAATAAACACTGTGACCAACAACATGATGGAATTTAAAAAATTCATTTGCCCAATACCAATCAAGTTTGGATTGATCCTTGATAAATGGCCTTGGTATAGGCCATTCAATAAAATTAGCTACTACAAGTTTTTTGAACACTACTTCAATAGGCTCTCTTAGTTTTTTGAACACTCTAAAGTTGTCATTGAATACCTTTTGGGGAGGGACTCTTTAAAAATTATTTGGTGGATTAGGTGGAGCTAATTGCGCATTTAGAACTAGTGAAGCCTACATCATTTGTATATTTCTTGATTTGGTTACTCCATTTCTAACCATGTTCTTATCCTTATTGAAACCCTTAGGTTTCTCTGTTGTAATTATTTGAATAGGAGATTAGGTCTAGTTTGATGTTTGACCCTATGAATAAATCTTGACAAGGCCTTTGGTGATAATCACATTCTCAATCTATACACCCTTGTCTATAATTTCTTCAAATGTGTTTTTGTAATTAATCCATAGATTCTGCACCACCTCAGGGTGTAAGTTCTATGTAAATATGTCAACCAACTATTTGTCTAGAAAATTATGTTGAAAGCGACCAGTGTTAGGTTGTGGAGCTAAAAGCTTCACTAATGCAGACATGGAGGAGGTTGCAGGATGAGTTGCTGAGTGTCATAAGTCTTTGGCGTTGGTCTGGCCAACCGACATCAGCAGGTAGGAGACAAGAAGCAACCGACGTCGGTCAGAGATCGGCCGGCGTCGATGATCCCCAGGCAGACAGAGACCGACGTCGGTCACCTGTGTGGTTCGACTGTGAGCTTATTATGGGCTGTTAGCTAACAAACCAAGTGTTTGCATGTTTAGATCTATTTTTAGACTGAGAGCTGCGGACCTAATTATTGTAATTAGATGTCTAATTATTGTTTGGATGAGATCTATATAATAGACTCATGGTTGTATTGTAAAAGTGTAGCTAGGAGTAAGAGAGCATAATTATAAGCTCCTTCGGTGTGTGAGGTAGAGCAATGGTGTGTTCCTCCTAGTGCCACAGTACCAAGGTGGGTGTTGGATTGGAGAATCAGCAGGGTTCTTCAGGAGTGTATGATCTTAGTCATCAGGTGTGCATGGCTTCTATAGGAGATCTACATGGTAAGTAAGATCATTGATATGCAGGTGTGTGTGTGTGTGCAAGGTTAAGGTTCACAGGGGTGCAGAACCATTATTGATCTGTAGGTTGGAGATCAGATAGGACAGCAACACAACAGGGAGCAAAATCAGGCAGGATCTACTTGGAGTACAGTGTGTACTCATTGGTATGTACATGGAGTACATGGAGAGCAAGAGGAAGGCAAGGCAGTTCCTTCCATAAGTATGGTCTGTTGAATTTCAGGTTGTTGCAGGTTCATGGGAGATCTACTTGAAGTACTTTGAGTACTTGCGGAGTGCGTGGAGCACAGGTGTAAGGTGAACACCAACTCTATGTTTGAGTTGGGTGTTGGGACCTAGTAGAGAGAGCTTTGAGGAGAGAATTACTGTTCACTTGAGGTGTGGGAAACCTCTGAAGAGGTGGTGGAGAAGAAGTGGCATCTTCTTTATTGTATTCTTTTCTGTAAGAGTTATTAATACAAGTTGTGTATTGTCTCTCATATTCTGTGTTATTTTGAATTCTAGTTACTTGTTGATTCTGGTTATTTCCGCATATAAAGTTGCTTGAATTTGGTAATCAATTGTGTGCTTTTGGGTTGGTCATATTCCCAACAAGTGGTATCAGAGCTAAGGTTTCAGGAAGCAAGGTTTGTGTTTTGGTTACAAGGCACTCTCAGGGGTTTCTGATTGAGTGGGAGTAGAGCAACGGCAGATCAAAGTAAGCTAAGGATGGAGGAGTTGAAAAGCATAGATGGTTACTTAAGGTCCCATGGAAAGAAAGAGCAGGTAAAAGAAGATTTTTGGTTGGTAGCAGATCAGCATGAAGAAACTGAAGATACAGATGTAGCAGGTGCTGTTGCACAGGATGTGTTTGCAGGTTTCTTGGATAAAGTTGAATCTTGGATAAAAGATTCGGTTGCCTCTTTCCATGCAGCCCTAGGTAGAGGAGCTGGTGAGCCTTGCCAAAGAATTAGCAAAGGGGAAGTGAAGCTGAAATTACAGGCGGCCAACACACAGGTGTTGATGAAGGTCATGCAGGTCCCAGGTTTGGAGATATGGCTAATTTCTTCAAAAAGATTGGGTGATGAGAGATGCACAAGAACTCTCACAGCGGATGCACTTGAATTAGCTGGTGGTAAGAAAACATGTATTCTTTATCTACTTGTTTATATTATTGATTCTTCTTCTGTTGCGGAGACATGGCTTTGTAGGCTTGGTCACATGAGCAGGAAGGAGATGCATGTTCTTAAGTGGAAGACAGATATATTTGACAGGCTTAAGAACTGGAAAGCCTTGGTGTTCTTGGAGGAGATGGCAGACAGAACCCAGTGGATGGTGCTGGATACTTTTGAGCAGGGCAGTTTGGACATGGGTATTGATTCAAAGGATCTCGCGGGTAAAAATTCATCACTCACAGGTGAACACAGGTACCGGCATCGATCAGGAGGAACTGGCGTCGAATAGACAGGTGCCGATGTCGGTCATGTGTAGACCGAAGTCCGCGATGTCGGGCAGGGTAAGACCGACGTCGATCAGGAGGACCGACGTCGGCAGTAGGTAAGACCGATGTCGGTCAAAGGACCGACGTCAGCAGCAAGGACACCGCAGGATTGGTAGTCAGGGACAGACACATGGGAACTGACGTCGGTCAGATGCAGACTGTGGAGTGACCGAGGTCGGTCACTGTAACGGATTTTGGGTGGACAGCATGCTGTCAAGGAGTCTCAAACACCCATACGAAGGACTGAAGACGTAAGTAGGCCCTCAAATTCGTTGTTCCTCTTCTTTATACATGTTGCTGATTGTAGAGTAGGAAGGATCCAGGAAACAGGTGTGAGCTTGGCATGGATGAGGATGTGATTCCTTGGAGGTGAACCAAACAGGTGTTTTTGGTAGAGTTACCAGTTGGATGAAAGCACAGAGATGAATGGATACCTTAGTTGAAGAATAGAGAGAACGGATACGTGAGATGAAAGATCAGGTATATGGTCTTGAGGAGCTGCAGGACAGTGGTATAGGTTTTGACAGGTGGAGGACGAAGCATGGCTTCAGTCAATGTCAGGGTAACTACTGTGGTTTGCCTTACCAGGTGGATGATGAGTCATGACATCATTCTATTGCTGTATGTGGATGGTATATTTTCTAGCTAGCAGGATTGTACATACAGGGTTTTGCTGAGCTAAGGTTAAGATTAGTTTAGTGTCATGTCATGAGGAGTTTGGAGCAGCAAAATTCTTTGACATGGGAGACATGGAGATCACAGGTTGATTTTCTCTCAAGTGGGAGCTGATGTGAATCAGGTGTTGGCGAGGTTCAGGATGCAGAGCCAGAGCACACTAAGGGCTGGACAGGTACAATGTCTGAAATCACATGAGGTCTAGTATAGACCTAAGTATTCCCATGCAATGGGAGCTGTCAGAGAGTTAGGAGCCAATTCGGGGAAGTGGGTTCTCAGGTATTTGAGAGGGACCAGCAATAGAGATTCATGCTATGCAGGGTCAGGACTTCACTACATGTATTCGTAGGTTCGAATGTGGCAGGGTACTCGGATGACAGGAGGTACATCATAGTACGTGTGGTGGGTTGTCTTCAGGATTGAGCTTGAAGAGAGATACAAACTAGGAAACAGATTAGACGGGGTACAGGTACAGGTACAGTGCAGCTGTTTATCTCCAAGTGGGAGATTGTTAGGTTGTGGAGCTAAAAGCTTCACTAATGCAGACATGGAGGAGGTTGCAGGATGAGTTGCTGAGTGTCAGAAGTCTTTGGCGTTGGTCTGGCCAACTGACGTCGGCAGGTAGGAGACAGGAAGCAACCGACGTCGGTCAGAGATCGGCCGGCGTCGGTGATCCCCAGGCAGACAGGGACCGACGTCGGTCGCCTGTGTGGTTTGACTACGAGCTTATTACGGGCTGTTAGCTAACGAACCAAGTGTTTGCATGTTTAGATCTATTTTTGGACTGAGAGCTATGGATCTAATTATTGTAATTAGATGTCTAATTATTGTTTGGATGAGATCTATATAATAGACTCATGGTTGTATTGTAAAAGTGTAGCTAGGAGTAAGAGAGCATAATTATAAGCTCCTTCGGTGTGTGAGGTAGAGCAATGGTGTGTTCCTCCTAATGCCACAGTACCAAGGTGGGTGCTGGATTGGAGAATCAGCAGGGTTCTTCAGGAGTGTATGATCTTAGTCATTAGGTGTGCATGGCTTCTATAGGAGATCTACATGGTAAGTAAGATCATTGATATGCAGGTGTGTGTGTGCAAGGTCAAGGTTCATAGGGGTGTAGAACCATTATTGATCTGTAGGTTGGAGATCAGATAGGACAGCAACACAACAGGGAGTAGAATCAGGCAGGATCTACTTGGAGTACGGTGTGTACTCATTGGTATGTACGTGGAGTACATGGAGAGCAAGAGGAAGGCAAGGCAGTTCCTTCCATAAGTATGGTCTGTTGAATTGCAGGTTGTTGTAGGTTCATGGGAGATCTACTTGAAGTACTTTGAGTACTTGTGGAGTGCGTGGAGCACAGGTGTAAGGTGAACACCAACTCTGTGTTTGAGTTGGGTGTTGGGACCTAGTAGAGAGAGCTTTGAGGAGAGAATTACTGTTCACTTGAGGTGTGGGAAACCTCTGAAGAGGTGGTGGAGAAGAAGTGGCATCTTCTTTATTGTATTCTTTTCTGTAAGAGTTATTAATACAAGTTGTGTATTGTCTCTCATATTCTGTGTTATTCTGAATTCTAGTTACTTGTTGATTCTGGTTATTTCCGCATATAAAGTTGCTTGAATTTGGTAATCAATTGTGTGCTTCCGGGTTGGTCATATTCCCAACAACCAGCTAATGCTCTCCACCTCTGTAGATATGCTTCAAAGCTTTCTCCATCTCATTTTTTAGATTTACACAATTCAATAATGGTCAATTCATGTTTAATATTATAAATGGTTAATAATTTTTTTAAATAGATCATTCCAATATGCAACTAATCCCTTGGGTAACTTAAGAAGCCAATATAAATCTTGTCCAACTAAACTTTGTAGAAACAAGTAAAGCAAATAAATGTTATTATAAGCTACCTCTTGGCATAATACAAAAAATGCTTGAATGTGTTCATGAGGATCACCCTTTCATTTATATTTGTCAAATTTGGGTGCCTTAAAATGAGGTAGAAAGGGGACTTGGAGAATACTCAAATCGAACGGATATGGACATATATCATCAAATTTTTACTTCTTGATTATATTTCCTATCTTTAATAATGACAAAATTTATTTCATTAAATTACACTTTTTCATGTTTGGTACATTGGTGGGTGGATTATAATTCTATTGGGGTGGTATGTGCCCCAATTGTGTGGATTTTTTAGGTATATACACCCTATAGTTTGTAACTTTTTTTTATTCACTCCTTGAGTCATGTAAGTGAGCCATTTATTTTTGGGTTGATTAATATTCCCTAAAGTCAACCATCTTGAATTATACATGTTTTATTGATTTTATGGATTCTGTGGTCTATTCACCAAAGTAAGCGATGGTTGAGACAATCTAGCTAAATTATTTTGAACAATCTCCTCAACATGCACTGAGTGCTTTATTCCTTGATTTTGTAATGAAACAAAAGGTTCTTGATGACTAAAAAGTGTATGCTCCATGTCTATCAAAGCATGTTGTGAACCCTCTTGAGACTTAGGTTGTTCAATTGAGACATCTTGATCCATCGTAGGTGTGTTCTTAACTAAAATGTTTTTCATTGGTTCAACCACATTCCCTTATTCCTTGGAAGCGTCATTGTGTATTGAAGTAAAAACTAAAGAGTCAGTCAAGTCTATAATAAGTTGGTTGCATATCATTGACTTCTCTTCTTAATCTTTATGACAAGATCTTGATCATTATATGTTAACTCTACGAGCACTTCTTTTCCTTTACTAGAATATGCAATGTTTTTTTTTATAATATGAGCAAGGAATTATTCTCATTGTTGTTCTTATACCCTAACCAATGTATGTAATTATTCCATAGGAAATTCTGATGGCAACCTAACACCTGATTCAATCAACCTCAGGAGTGTTTCATCTTTTTCCTCTAGGGGTTGATGTTCAAAATAATCTTCCTCAGATTCTACATTTGTGGAAATGTCCTCAAATACAACAAAATTGTCTTCTCCATCATAAAAGTGTTCCTCCTGATAGGTGGGGCCATAAGAGACCCCACTATTAGTGTACCTTTGCATCATGTTTAAAAGTTTGTTCTCTACATTTGTCAAGATTTGTAAAATGTTTAACAAGGGGTGTTTTGATTTTTACCAAACAAGTGACAAGGTAAAAGAGACTATATTAAAAATGAAGGTAGCATAGTACCACATAATTAAAATAAATGGTTTACAAATTTATTAAACTTTGGTGGGTTGAAATTGTTAAATTAGAATGGGGTATGATAACTCAAAAACCTATAGTGTAAACTAGTACATCAAATGTAAGTTTAGAGATACATCAATAACTTAAAAACTAGTTTAACTTTAATGATTTGCTACTAGGAAATTAGAAAAGAGTCTTTCTAATGAGGAAAGTAAAAATTCAAGCTAAGAAACTCAAGATGTGAAAACATGAAATAATTTCTAGGTATAAAACTAAAACCAAATGGGCATCACAACGTCGCCACATGGTACTATGAGGTAGAATAAAATGTGTTCTAGAACTTAGAGCGTGACATGCAAGATAACCTAAGTTCATAATAATTAGATGATGATAAGTCTAAAAATGACCTTCAATCCAAATAGGGAATCATACCCAAGTTAACTCAAACCAACTATAAATGGTAAACCAATTTAAAACTTGGCCTAGAACATAGAAAGGTGAGATTTCAAATTTCAATTAAAAATGAAGAACTTAAAGATTTTTGGGAAATGGTTTAGAATCAAATGGATAACATAACAACACTATTTAGATCAGATAAACACAATGCTTAGGATGAAGATTTGAACAAGGAAAAACATGATTCTAATTTGACCAGCGTAACTCTTCCTTATTCAAATAAAATGGTGGACAAAAAATGTGTTTGGTTGATTTTTTTTTTAAAACAATTTTTAGAATCAAATAATGACTATGAAAGTAAAGGAGAAGACAAATACAACTAAGTAAATCATTCTAACCCCTAAATTGATGAGGTTGCTTAATATTATTGAAATCCATCTCTATATGTGATCTTAAGAGGATTTTAAGTCTTAATCCAAAAATAAAAGTGCATGAAGTAGTAGGGTTTTTACACCCCCTTCTCCCAAGAGATTTTACGGTGACATGGACCTTTGATCTACTTGCCCTGCATCAATAATATGTCCACAACAAGTGGGGTTGTTTTAAAACTTAAATTTTCAATCGTCTAGATGGTCCCAAGTGTAATTAGCATTAGAGATGCCCCATGTCAATTTAGTTCATATCAATTAACTTACTATTAAAGTGTCTATTCCTTTGCATAATGATTCCATCTGTGTACTTCTTAATGAAATCCCCTAGTTAATTAGACTTGACTCAATTTTTCATTACAATTAGAGAGGTTAGTTGCTCAACCCCCTGGCAATCATAGTATACATGCCATGATTTAGATATCCTACCATAGAGTAGGTTTGAAACAATATTGGGATATAAAACCTTGGGTCAAAGCTTTCCCAAACAACTCATGAATAAGTTACGAACTCCCTTTCACAAGCCAAATTTCATAAAATAAAACTAAGTGAAAAGGCTTTAGAAGTTATTTTTAGATCACCCAAACCATACAATTTTTGGAGAGATCCTTGACAACATTATTTTCATTCCTTAGACAAGGCATAAATTGCAAGGAAAAGGCACTTTTGGTCACCCAAGTTCCCTAAAGGGGATGGGGTAGAGCATACATGCACTCTTCATTTTGCACAAAAAATAAACAAGAAATGATCTAGCATAAGATAAATGCTTTAAAAAAACTTTTCAATTTAAGTGAGTGTAAATTTTATGCACCAAAAGTGAAGTGTTTTTTTTAAATTCTTGGCCCCTTGGCCTTAGTTACAAACTTTGAAAAACTTTCACAAAATATCATAACTTAAAAACATTTAGGTTCCTTTTAAACACCAAAGGGGAAGTTCAAGACTTAATCATGACTAAATTTGTCACTTTTCCATGTGTGTGACCTACAAATTTTAGAGGGTTTCCTTCTTATTTGAAGCATAATTTTCAATGAGACAAGCAAGTTTTGAAAACTTGCTCTCGGGTTCTCTATTTTTCTTACATAGAGACCGATGTCGGTTAACAGTGACCGATACCAATTACAATAAGATTAATGAAAGTCATAAAGAAACTAATATCAGTCAATAAAAACCAATGTTAGTTACCTTTGAACCCTTAGGAAAAATAAAAATAAAACTTTTTCTAGCCCAAGGTTATTATAAAATCTCTAGCAAAGCTTTAGATCATGCAAATATAATGTTCAGATAGAGACTTAAAAATCCAAAATGACAACTTGTAATTTTGAAGAAAGTTCTAGAATGTAATTTTTTATGTAATATGCCCTACACTAGAACTGATTTCAGTTAGATAGGACCGATGTCAGTTACATATAACCTATATCAGTCATTGTTTAAACTATGTCAATAAAATAACAAAAATGCAAGAAAATTATGATAAAAACTTGATTTTTAAGGATTTTTAAGGAATTTTTAAGAAATCTAAAATTTCCAAGTTATTCTCCTTGTTTGAATGGGATGCATGGTCCCATCGATCATGCCAAGATGTAGATATTAAATCCAAAGATAGTTAGGTCAAGCATTAGTAAAAAAAACTCAATAAAAACGTATAAGAACATAACTAGTTAAGCCAACTCTTTCAATGGGGTTTTGAAAATGATAATTAAGAGATAATGAAATAAATCATACACAATATCTCCCTAAGATCATCCCATCATCCAAATGTGGCTCAAAACATGATTTTCCCCTTGATTTGGTGCTCAAGTCTTCATCAATGATGCAAGGCAAAGCTCCCCCATCATCTCTTGTGTACCAATGAAACTAGTCTCATGATATTTGAATCAATATTGTGCCTATCTTGAAGTTATCCTATTGAAAATTAATCATAATAAACACCACACATATATGAGCTGTGGTGAGAATTTTGCATAATAAATTTACATAAATGAAGCTTAAAAATGGTGGTCTTGGCCCTCTTATTTATATATTTTTAAATTTGATCAGTATCAACCATGACCGTCCATCTTGAGATCAAGATGTGTGGCCATGAATTAATCCAATTTTGTATAATTAATCCATAAATACCTTCATAAATATTTGGAAGGAAGGGGAATTAAAGAGGAATGGGAGGCCTTAAACCTGATATTTGTTGCATTTATGGCTTATGGATGTCACCTAATAAATGATGTCATTTGATGATGCAGATATAAGAATCAATTTCCAATTAAAAGATATTCAATAACTTCCATGGATTTTCCACTTAAGCTTTTTATTTGGATTAATTTGCCTAAGTGAGATTAATCAAATTTTATTCAATTCTTTGGAAATTGGTTGGACATAATTAATCAAACTGGTTAGAATGTCATATTACTAGGTTGTAATTTGATTGGAGTGGAATTAGAAGAATATGTTAGTTACGTATAGACTGATACCCTATTTAGGATATTATTGACACAAAATAACACATGCACATGTTGTGTGCTTTTGAATTAGAAGAAAAGAGTGATCTAGAGCATCAAATCATGTTTTCATCATTTTGACTCAAAATGATTTGAGAAAAGTTAATAATCACATAATATTCAATGAACTATTTAGGGATACATTATCCTAAATCAGTAATTGTATACGACAATCTTGATCCATTTAGTGTGTTTAAGTGATTTTGACCCAATTTGTGCATTTTCACAAATTTTTGGTAAGATTGGCAATTTTAACACAATGGTGTTAGGAATTAGATGTCTACACCTATTAATGAGTATATCTTGAGGTACAAGATAATGTTCACTAAAATGATCAATCATATGGTAGATAAAGATCTTCAAAACATTTACTATCAAAGTTTGTTTGCCCCATTACATGAGTTTATTATTTTCAAAAAAAAATATTTTTTTGATGATGTATGCCACATTATTCATGATTTTAAAATGAAACTTATCTCATTAAACAAAATTAAGTATGTATAAAACATGTCGACTAAATCTACATCCAATACCAATTTTACTATCAAACCAAGTTATAAGATCAAATCTCCTGAGCCTAAAAACAAAACAACCACCATAGTTAATGTAGTGTCACATCAACCTAATCAGCTTGTATTATCCAACACACCATTGATATAGTTTTCATGCTTACCTAAGTCTTTTCCTTCATTACTCTCATATCTTGTAGAGTGCCATCTTATATATCTCCCTCATCCTATATAGGTTGATATGAGTAGGCCTATACCTAAATGGTATGATGTGAATGCTTATTGTGACTATCACCAAGACCCCAAGCATTCTACAAACATATGTTTTATCTTGAATCATAAGATCCAAGACTTCAATGATGACCAAAATATTAAATTTGATGATCCTCCAAAGGAATTAGGTTCACAACCTAATGACCACCACAAACAAAAAATATTTAATAATCCTTTATAATACCATTCAAAGAAGGATCTAGAAGTGCAAATGGCATACAATGTGCATCATCCTCCATCTCATTATTAGCACCCATTGGATGGGATTATTGGTACATATATGCAGTATATACCTCTTATGGTTCAAAGACATTCTATTACTTTTGATTATAGTGTGATTAGGGATGATGACTCAAATCTTCATTTCTTATTAATTCAACCATATTACGATCACCATCCTATACACAGTGTTATGATTAATAATGGTGCAAGAAAGAACATTGATACTATGACATTATTTATGAATATGAGTTATATAAATCATGATTTACATCCTTCAACCAGATCTATTAGATCATTTTATTGGACCTCACAATAGGTTCTTGGTGATATTGACTTACCTTTATAGGTGGATCTTGCACATGTGGTTACTACCTTCTCAATTATACCTTCACGGGTGTCTTTGATATATTATTGAGATGATCTTGGATACATACACTTCAAGCAATACCTTATATAGTGTATAGATGTGTTAAATACATTCATACCAATCAGGTAATTATATAATCTAAAATTCCATATGAACATCCACTTGAGCAACATAAATCTATACCTAGGCAATTTCATCAACCTCATAAGGTTAATCTTATACAAAAGGGTAAATAATAGGCAATCACCTTTACCAAGTGGCAATACTTGAGAGACCATTAGACCATAGATCCATAGTGGGTTTCATGAAATATTCATCTACTACACACCATATTTAGATATCCAAAGCACTTATACATGTTCTTATTATTGTTGTTCTAAAGAAACCTTAGACTATTCAATAATGGGTTCCACAAACCCCTACTACTATTTATTCTTCATGACCATAGAGTCCAATTATACATACATAGGGCATCATAGATTCTATAGTGACATATATTGCACCTATGCATGTTCCTTGGTAGTACCACCAGTTTATTGCACCATGTTTTTAGTGGGGAGATACCTATGAGCATCCATTGGATGAGATCATAGGTAATTTATATAGTTTCATAAATAACAAAATACTCAAAAAAACTTCAAAAATCCAAAAATATGTTCAGCATTTACATGTTCTATTAGCTCCTTGGCATATATATTATTGGTTCCATGCTATAAGATAGCATATTAGTATTTCCTCTATACACATATGTTTTACACATCTTTTGATTTTGATATAGGCATACACAAATACATGATCTATGTACTTTTTAGATGTTGGGACTTCCCTCTACTCATGTCATGTAGACATTGGGGGCATACGCTTATTTTATCATGACACACTTAGGTTATATCATTTTATGTCATTTTACATTATTATTTTAGAGATTATATTTATACATGATCTATGTATTTTTCAGATGTTGGGCCTTCCCTCTACTCATGTCATGTGGACATTGGGGTCATATGCTTATTTGATCATGACACACTTAGGTTATATCATTTTAAGTCATTTTACATTATTATTTTAGAGCTTATATACTTACACATGCATTTTTTCATGTTTATATCTTTCATAGTGTACTTGATATGCTATGTAGTTAACATTTTTTACTAACACATATGATCTATGGTCTAATATGTTATGTTATGTTGGTTTTTTATTGTCTATGATTTCATTCATGAAATTATTTGAGTGTTTTACCTTGCTATTATCTTGTTTTTTTGAGTATTTGAATATGCTCCATTAATTGTAGCCTATGTGCCTTTGTTTTCATTTTTTAATATGTCATTATTTGTTGTATGTTGATATTTAAATATGTCATTCTTAATTTTTTGACATTTGACCTAAGTCACCTCCATTTGATTGTGTGGAATTTGAACATACCCCTTGTTTGAGGTCTCCTTAGACCATTATCTTTTGATTTGCTTTTGAGTGCTCTTGTTTGTCTGTTTGATTACTTGTTAAGCTTGTACTATTACTATCTATATGTTTCCATGATTTAAATCATGCATCTTAGGACTTGGTGTGATCACATTCTTCATACTTCAATGATATATTAACCTATATATGTTCCCTCTATATTCTACATGGTACATTCATAGTTTACATGGTTATCTTATCTTTTTGAGGTAAGGTAACTACCAGTTGCTTCTTCCCTTTACATAAAAAAGGAGGCATATGCATGTCATAGAGGAATGACTTCCACATTACTTCATAGATTCAAATTACAATTGGGGCATGTTCTAAAAACATGTTCTCCATATTTTTCACAGTTTAAAATTTAGTGGGGGCATGTTTTAAAAACATGTTCTCTACAATTATTCAATATGCAGCATATCCAGATTACAGTGGGATCATGCTTTAGAAACATGTCCTCCATATTGGCACTTATAGTAGTTCTCAAAGTTATATTGTAGTGGGGGCATGTTTTAGAAACATTTTCTCCATGCTTACATAATTTTAAATTGGCCAAAGTCACAATTATATGATTCAGATACACATTTTTGGTAAAATTCTATACATTGGTACCATTTTATATATATTTTCAACATGAGACATATCTAATGTGCATATGTTATATAATGTGCACCTAATATTGCAAAATCAAATTAGTTTTAGATTGTAAACACTTTCATGGACTATCATCACCCATCAGGTTGGACTTTTATGGACTATATTGAGCCAATATACTGCAGTAATTAGTTTGTTTTTCGGTATGGTTTAGGTGATTAAATCACATAATATTACCAAGATTATAGGTTGTATTTTATTACATCATCAAACATCACCACATTTATAGTGTTAGTTGACTTGGTTCACTCATTCTCACTGGCTTATAAGTATGATTAGGTTGCACGGTTGAGTTAATCTCAACTATCAAGTAGTAACTCATATTTTCTCTAAGGTTGGGGGAATGTGTCCTCCAATATCTCTATATATGTATGCATTTTCAATTTTTTATATTTTTCCTAATCTAAACTTTAATGATTCATAATTATATATATTTTCAAATCATATATCCAAAGGCAAGGCAGTTGCATTGATACACAGGTGCACTCTAAAACCTTGCTCTCTTTCAATTTTAATCAATTCAGTGATTTCAATTTCAAATTATATGCATTAATTATATATTTTAACATGATATTGGTTACAATTAAATCACCAAAAAAATACTTAATTTGGACTCAATCAAAGCCAAGGTGTGTTATACACATCCAGGTATACATTCATATTCCTTTAAACTAGCAATTTTATTACTAGATTAAAGGGGGGGAAATGTAGACACTATTTTTGAATTATATAGCACCTCAGTCTCGTACACTTGGAAAATACATATCATGGATATATCTTCCACTTATATACCTTTCCCACTACTAAAATGCTCGCATACACTATCTTTGTGTGCCTAAATGCTTATCTTTTAGTCCAACCAATGTTATTCTGATGAATCAAACCTTTTATCTTGGCCAGAATGTTATAAATAAGCTTATCTTACATTTTTTCAGGTTTTAGACCTTCACCTATTTTTTAACTGTTCAAACACTTTCATCCCTATTAGACACTTACATCGACACAAGTGTCTTATCCTAACACAAGTGTCCTATCCCAATGTAAATGTTTAGTTCCCTAAATTCATCCAATTTGCAAGTAAAACATATTATTATGGTATGCCTAAGTGATTTAATGCAAGATATCCTCATAAGGGGTTGTTATAAATATAATATCAATCCTCATTCATTCCTCACCTAGAAAATTCTTACCTATTCACAAGGCAACTTATTAAAAGTATTCAATCAAGTACTCAAGTGAGCAAAGCTTCCCTATTTTCTTCTATTTCTATATAGATCATAGGGATAACACATCTTTAGGTATAAAGTACTAAATGATCATTCTATGATCCATATTTGTGAAGTTACAAGCTAGGTCACTATTATACTTATTTATCACACATTACATGAATCACACAAAATTTAACATGTAAGAGATAATTGCATAAATATGAGGCCCTCTTCAAATTATTAGCTATGTAGGCAACACTTATTGATAGAAGGGTCTTTGGGGTAGCTCAACACTATGTGACCATTAACCCATTTTTTCCACATCCACTATGAAGATGAACTAGGGTTTTACTATTTGACAAGGAGTAATAGTCCATGACCCAAATATGAATGCACTATAGTAAAGGTGACAAAGAACTCAAAAGCATTTAGGTGGTCACATCTAATTTTGGTAGGTATTATATACTATAAACCTATGCTTAAGTTAGACAGTAACATTTATGTAACCATCCCAAGTCAACACAAGTGTTTGTGGTTACAGATGTATAATTTCTAAAATTAGGTGACTAATCTAGAATCCATATCCAATCAAATTTTTGCATGTTAAAAATATAAATCTATATTAGCATCAAAACCAACTAAGCATATTGTTTAGATTATCATTAAAATATCTAGCATAGTTTTAGTTTTGATTTTTAGCATATCTCATCATAATAAATTTAGTATATGTTTATTTAAGTTTTACAATTAATTGGCTTGCTTTAGAGATAGTCTACCATCCTTGTGCCCAAGGCTATCTCTACCCCTTTAACCCTATATTATCCATATCTAGATTTTAGGGCTAAACACATATCATACTTAAAGTGGTGTAGACATGTTTATATTTTATCTCTAAAATTTTGGGACATGTGCTTATTTTTTAGCTTCTCAGACACTTATGTCCCAGTTGGATTCCTATGTTGACTCTAGTGTCCTATTCTAATGCAAGTGTCAAGTGCCCTAAGTGTCCTAGTTAGAATCATACATTGATGTTAGTGTCCTACTAATAAATGATCAGCCTAATTAATTTAATTCAATATATTTTTAGAAGGGATTGATATATACAATATCAACTCGCATTCATTCTTCACTTAGCACAGACCTAGCAACTCACAAAGAAACTTACCAAAAGCATTTAATCAAGAATTCAAGTGAGAAAAGCTTACCTAATTTATCCTATTTTCATATTTATTATAGGGACAACACATTTACAAGTCTAAATTATTTAAGGGGTACTCTATGAGCCATATTTTCCAAGTTACAAGCTAAGTCACTATTATACTTGATTATCACATATTGTATCTTTATACACACACAATCCAACATGTAGGAGAGAACTACATGAGTATGAAGTCTTATTCAGAGTAGTGGCTATGTAGGTAGCACCCATTAATAAAGGGGTCATTGAGTTTATCTCGACATCATGATACCACTAACCCATTTTACCCACAACCACTATAAAGATGAAGAACTAGAGCTTTGATATTTGATAAGGAGTGACAACCCATCATCTAGATTTTATCACACCAAAATAAAGGTGACATAGAACCCATAATATATCAAGTGTTTACATCCAAATCCAATAAGTATTATGTATTGGATGCTTGTGTCCAAGCTAGAAAAAATTGTCAATGAAATCATCCAAGGTTGTCATAAGTATCTGAGTCTACAAAGGTCAAACTTCCAAAATCTGATGACTAATCAAGACATTACTCTAGTCTATTTCTAGCTTGTTCCATATCAAATCTCCATGCACACTTTTGACCAGATAAGTACTCTTGTGTTCATTTCATTGATATATCAATAAATAATTGTACTTACTATTTTTATCATATCTTAGTATTTAAATTCATTATATTGTTTATCTAAATTTGTAATTAATTGACCTACTATAGATCTATTTATCACCCTTGTGCTTATTCATTTATATATTCTTAACCCTATATTATATTGACCCATCTCAATTTAGGACTTAATAATAACATAAAGGTTTAGCCACATGAATTTGTTGTGGGTGATTTGGTACTAAAGGAAAATCAAAAGAACACCAATACATAAAAAGTCAAGAAAGGAAAGTTCAAACAAAATTAGTTGGGACCATTTACAATTATAAAAAAAGAAAAGGCATGTACATCCTAGCTAAACTTGAATAAAAACCTCTCAAAATCCCAATGAACATTATGCACTTTCATAAATATCTTACTTGAGATATTTCAAATATTTAAAAAATACCAAAAAAAAAAAAAAGTTTCAAAAATCGAAAAATATTTTTAGCATCTACATATTCTTATCATCTCCTTGGCATCTATGTTGTTGGTTCCATGTTGGTAGATGGCATATCAATATTTTTTATATACACTATTTCACACATAATTTGAGTGTGATATAAGCATACATAAATACATGATTTGTTCTTATATGGATGTTGGTCCTTCCTTCTACTTGCGCCAATATAAACATTAGGGGCATCTGATTATTTAATCTTGATATACACTTAGGTTATATGGTTCTATTATCACTTGTTATTATCATGATTGAGGTTATATACTTATACATGCCTTTATCCATGCTTATAATTTTCATAGTGTATTTAATATGCTATGTACTTGATGTTTTCTTATAACACATATGTTCAGGGGCTAGAATGTTATGTTTATGTCGATTACTTATACTTTTCCTTTATGCACTTATTTGAGTGTTTTGTATTTATCATTGAGCATTTGAATATGATCCATTTTTTTTGGCCCTCATACCTTTATTTGATTATTTTGACATTTGTATATGTCATTTCTTGTTGTATGGACATTTGAATATGTCATTCCTTGATTTGTATATATTTGTCTAAGTCATGTCCCTTCAATTGTGTGGCCTTTGAACATGCCCATTGTTTGAGGTCTCCTTAGACCATTATATTTTTATTTGCATTTGACTACTCTTGTGTGTGTGTTTAATTACTTGTTGAGCTTGTATTATTACTATATATATGTCACAATAATATATATCATACATCTCAGGGCTTGATGTGACCACATTCTTTGTACTTCAATGATATATCTACCTATACATGTTTCTCATTTATGCTACATGTTCATACATAGATTATTCAATTATATTATCCTTTTGAGGTAAGGTAACTACCAGTTTCTACTTACTCTCACCTCAAAAAAGGAGACATATTAATGTGTACATGTCATAGAGACATGGCTTCCACATTTTTATCATATTTATATATATAGTGGGGCATTTTATCAAAACAAGTTCTCCACATTTATACCAACTCTCAATTTCAAATATTAGTGGGGGCATGTTTTGGAAACATGTTCTTCACACTTCATAGTTGAAAATTGGTCAAGTTGTAATTTAGATACACATTTTTGGTATAATTTGATACATTGGTACCATTTTTATACCTACGTTTCAACATGAAACATATATAAGGTGCATATGTTATGCAAAGAGCACCTAAATTGTAAAATTAAAATTAGTTTTAGATTTCAAAATACTTATATGGAATTTAGTTCACTAGGTTGGACTGTTATTGAGCCAATTTACTATAAGAGTTGGTTCACTTTTTGTATTGTTGAGGTGATTAGATCACTCAATCTTACCAAGTTTATAGGTTTGACTTTATTACATAATCCAATCTCACCAAATTTATAATGTGGGTTGACTTGGATCAACTCATGCTCACCAAGTTATAAGTATGATTGGGTTGCACAATTGAGCTAATCTTAATTATTGGGTGGCAACTCACCTTTTTTCAAAGGTTGGGGGCAAGGTTGTCCTTTAACCCACACACACACACACACAAACTTGTAATTTTTACATTTCTCTTAATCTCAATTTCAAAGTTCATAATGAATCATCTTTTCAAATCAATTTGTCAAAAGGCAAGATAATTAAATTAATACATGGGTGTACTCCTAAACTTTTCTCTTTATGTTTTAATAATTTGAATACTTTTAATTTTATATTATATGAATTGATTATATACTGTAACATGCTCTTGTTTTTAGGCCAGTCACTAGTGAAACACTCAAATTAGACTCATAAAAAGGCAAGGTGTATTATACACACCCAGGTATGTAATTATTTTAATTTAAACTATCAATTTCATTACTAGATTAAAGAGGGAGGGATGTAGACACTAAATCTAAATTATATAGCACCTTAGTCTTATACACTTGGAAAATACCTATCATGACTATACCCATCAGTTTTCATACCTTCCTACTACCAAAAAGCTTGCATATACTATCTCTTTGTGCTAAATTATTTATATCTTATCCAACTAGTGTTATTATAATGACTCATGCCTTTTATCATGTTTAAAGTGCTAAATTTGATAATATTTTATCTCTAAAAGTTTGGGACTTGTGCCTATTGTTTAGCTTATTAGACACTTATGTCCTAGTCAGATGCCTATGTCTATGTTTATATTGGCGTGAGTGAGATGTAAGTGTCCAATGTCCTAAATTCATCAAATTTGAATTGTAACATGTTCTTATGGTCAGCCTAAGTTATTTAATGTGGTGTTTTTCTCAAAATAATTGGTATATATACATGATCAATCCTCATTCATTCCTCACCTATCATAGACATAGCAATTTCATAGCTCTCACAAGGCAACTTACCAAAAGCATTAAATCAAGTATTTAAGTGAGAAAAGCATCCCTATTCATTCCTATTTCAAAATTAGTCATAGGTATAACACATATATAGGTTTGAAGTACTAAAAGAGCAGCCCATGAGTCATATTTTCCAAATTAAAAGTAAGGTCACTCTTATACTTGATTTACACATATTTCACCCTTGTGTACACACAAATAAATTCATTAGGGGAGAACTACATTAGTATGAGGCCCTCTTAAAATTAGTGTCTATGTAGGTAATACCCACTGATAGAGGGGCCTTTAGAATTATATTGACACTGTGAGCCCACTAATCCATTTTTCTTGAGGTCACTATGAAGATGAAGAGCTAGGGTTTTGATTATTTGACAAGAGTGACAACTAATGATATATATATGAATGATCTAGAGAAAATGTGACACAAAACCCAAAATATTCCAAGTGGTCACATCCAGATCCATCAAGTATATTTTACTAGACACCTATGTCTAAGTCAAATAGAAGTATCGATGTAACTATCCAATGTTGATACAAGTGTTGAATGTCATAGAGGTCAAATTTATAAAATTTGATGATTGATCTAAAATCTAGATCCAACTTATTTCTAGTTTATTCCACATCATATCCATATGTATACAATAAACCAATTAAGTACTATTTTTTCTATTTATTACAATATCAATCGATAGTTTTACTTACTATTTTTAGCATATCTCAACATTTAAATAAAAATATTATTTATCTAAGTTTTCAATTAATTGGCTTGCTATAAATCTATTTATCACCCTTATACTTATTCATTTTTATATTGTTAATGTCATACTATATTGACCCATCTCAATTTAGGGTTAAATAATTACATGGTTTTATTGATAAAATCATTCCAGATAGAGATCCATGTATGAATTTTAGTTTTTGGCAAACCTTTAATGTAACCTTAGAAACTCAATTGAATTTTAGTACAAACTATCATCCAAAAATTGATGGGTAAATTTAATGATTAAATCATGTTTTGGAGGACCTTTTGAGAATTTATTACATGTATCAATAATAAAAGTAGGAATAATACCTTCCATTAGTTGAGTTTGCCTACAATAATTCTTACCATTCAGCTTTGAAAATTGTTAGAATTAGCTATAAGATCTAATGAATCTAATAGAAAGCATAAATAAGAGATAAAATAGTAATAGTAATAAACAATAACTGTATATCTAAGATAATAACATAAATGAATAAATAACTCAAATATGATAAATTACTCTAATAATTTAATATTAATATGATATAGAATACATAAATAGTCATTGCTTATATAGAGCAAGGCATGAATGATAAAGATCAGGGAACTCACACAACACATGTAGTTCAAATATTATCTGTCTACATGAATAGTGGAGTGCAACTCCACACTAACAAGATAGGTGTCCAACTTATGTAGATGATCAACACAAGTTGACTATTAGTTAAACAATCTTATCATATCTTACCCTAAATAGTGGAGTGAAAATCCACTGTAACAAGATAAGTGTTTAAGTTAACTACTAACTAAGCAAACTTATCCTATCTAGTGCAAATTATCAATAAACATAATAAAATAATTGCAATAAGTAATTAGTGCACCAAAATAATAAATACAATTAAATGCAATAAAGAAAATAAATGCACCAATACCCCCTATAAGCAAAGCTTAGGTAGGGATATGCAAATAAGAGTCTCGATAATGTGTAGCCATATTAGGTACTTTATATAAATAGATGAGGAAAAGAGAAAACTCGAAGGAAAAAAACTGCTCCTCAAAATGAAGGTCTAGGAGACCCCCCCCCCGAAGAACTGATGTCCCCTAAAAAATTTATGTCTTGCACCCCCAAAAGAGATCACAAGTGAATATACCTACTCTTAGTGAAAGGTTTGGTGAAAATATCTACAATCTACTCCTCCATAGGACAATATTGAAGATTAATGATCTCCACCTGAATTAGTTTCCTGATAAAGTGCATATGGATCTCTATGTGTTTGGTTCTCTTATTATGAATTAAATTCTTTGAGATCTAGATAGTGCTCTAGTTATCACAATAGATGATTGATGACTTCCAAAATGGAACACCAAGGTTAGTGAGAATATTTTGAATCCAAATAACCTCAGTAGTGGAGTTAACAACACCATGATACTCAGCCTCTATAGATGAAAGAGCAATAGTGTTTTTTTTCTTACTCTACCAAAAAATGGGGCCAGATCTGAAGTGAAAGATGTAACCAAAAGTGGACTTATGATTATCATAATCACCAACCCAATCAAAATCTATGTATCCTAACAAGTCTAAACCTATACCTATTGTATAGTGAATCCTACATCTAATAGTGCCCTGAATGTAGCTCAAAATGCACTTGGTGGCTCTCTAATGAAGCTCATGTGGTGTCTGCATAAAGTATGAAACCATGTCAACTACATATGAAATGTTGGGTCATGTATGAGTCAAATAGATGAGGTTTCCTGCAAGATGGTGATACAATGTGGCATCAACCAAGGGGGTGGAATAATAAACCTAAAGTCTAACTCCAAATAAGAAAGGAGTCAATGCAGGCTAACAATCAGCCCATATCAAATTGAACTAACAAGTCTATGGCATACTTGGGCTACGAAAATGTAATCCTAAAATAAGATTGTGCTATCTGAATCCCAAGAAAATAATGTAATAATCCCATGTCTGTCATAGAAAACATGTCATGAAGTGCAATCTTAATATTGTTGATGATGGATGTTGTGCTCCTTGTAATAATGATATCATCAACATAGAGCACCAAGTACAATAGTGAATCCTCCTACCATAGAATGTAGACATTAAGATCTGAGTGACATCTCGAGAACCCAAATAAGAGAATAAATGTGTCCATCTTAGAATACTAATCCCTAGGGGCTCATTTTAGACCATAGAGAGACTTATTCAAGTAGCATACTAGTGAATAATCCTGAATGAACCCTTGTGGTTGCTCCATATAAATATCCTCATGAAGATCCCCATGAAGAAATGTGTTTTTCAAATCCATCTGATATACAGCCCAACCATGAGCTGCACCAATGGCTAGTATCAAGTGAATATAATTCATCTTAGCAATAAGCACAAAGGTTTCTATATAGTCAATGCCTTCTACTTGGGAAAAACCTTTGGCCACTAAGCATGTTTTATACTTATCAATATTTTCATCTGCTATAAACTTAGTTTGATATATCCACCTATATCATACTAATTTTCTTCCCTTTGGAAAAGGAACAAGATCCCAAGTGCTTTTCCTAATCAATGAGTCATACTCTTCTTCCATCATTGAATCCCACTCAACTGTCCATATGGCTTCTTGAAAAGACTATGGATCAGAAGCTATGGCAATGTAGGAATGTGGAAGATCATGATGTGACTATGTTTTCCTTCTATCTAATGGATCCCTAACAAGAGGGTCTACATATACCAAAGTCAATCTAGCCCACAAAGGCATCAATGGGTGAGGATATGGAGGAGGAGGAGGAACATGTCTTGCTAAACCCTATTGGCGAGGTATTACCTTATCATCCCTATGAGTACATGAAGTAGGAGTATCATCATAACTTCTATCTAATTCTTCTAAGGAAGAATAATGAGAAATGTTAAAAGAAAAGTCTAAAGGACTTTCTTCAAATAAAACACTTCTCATTATAATAAGCTCATGTGAATCTGGATCAATGAGTCGATATCCCTTAACACCATCAAGATATCCCATAAATATGCAAGTTTGGATTTGTTGTTAAAAATCATGATGCTTATCTGAAGGTATGTGAGCCCATGATGGATTGTCAAAGACTCTAAAATGATGCATATCTATCTTATTATTACACCAAGCTTTAATAGGTGTTATCCCCTTTAAAGCTTTGTGAAGAACTCTATTATGTATATATGTAGCATAATTAATTTCTTCTGCCCAATAATCAGGTACTAATGATTTTGTATGAATCATACAACTTGTCATCTCTCTTAAGAATCTATTCTTCCTCTCTTATACACCATTATATTGAGGTGTGTATGCAACTAAATGCTAAAAATCAATTCCTTCAAGATCACAAAATTATTCAAACTTGTTGTTCACATATTCCCTCTCATTATCTGTGCAAAAAATCTTGACATACTTCCCATATTGTTTCTCTACTAGAGATTTGAACTCTATAAATCTATCAAATACTTCACTCTTGATTTTTAGAAAATAAACCCAAGTCTATTTGGAATAGTCATCAATAAATGTGAGAACATAACGGGTTTCACTAAAAGACAAAGTAGGTAATGGACCTGCTAAATCACTATAAACAAGTTTAAGGACTTGTGTAGCCCTCTAAGCCTTCCCTTTATCAAACTTATCCTTTGGATGTTTTTTTAAGGCACAACCATGACATACACCCCCTAAAAATTAAATCTATGGAATTCTTATAACCATCTCTTACTGACTAAGCTGCTATAAATAGCAATAGTTCAGATGACCAAACCACTCATGCCATAACTTACTCACTGAATCAGTGTGCGAGAACAAACATGTATAGGAAGACTAAGGCACAAAGTGGGAGAATGAATAAATTAGATTATTATTGTTGACTTTTCCCACTATAATTAAGGCATTATCCTCCAATTTTTTGATTGATACAGAATCAAGTGTGAACTCAACTTTTCTACTAGTATCAAAGTGAGTGATTTGGTAGATAGACAGAAGGTTAGTTGATAACTTTGGCACATAGAGGACATCCTCAAATACACCACTATCAACATCAATTGTACCTTTTCCTATAACATCTACCTTAGAATCATCACCTATGAGAATATGAGGTAAGGAACTTGGTTTTAATCTGTAAATTGATCTTGATTAAAACCCATATGGTACAGAGCACCTGAGTCAATGACCCACAACTTAGGATAATTTTCCAATGTAATTAATGCCATAGCTTTCCCTTTCCTTGAATTTGAAGGAGTGGAAGAACCCTTTGAAGAGGATTGATTGATGTTAATCTTTTTGAGAAGACCATCAAGTTCATTAATCTCTTTCTTCCAACAATCTTGTTCACTATGAAACCCCTTTTTGCAATAAGGGCAAGGAGTGACAGTTCTTTTTTATGAATCTCCTTTCTTATTAGTGGAGTTATAATCTCCTTATGAGGAAGATTATTTCCCTTTATTCTTATTTTTATATGACTTAGTCTGATTATTCTACTTCTTTTTAATTGAACCTGTATTTGATGTTGATATTGAAACTTGCTTATGCTCAGGTTGACTTGCAACTAGAGCTTGAGATTTGGATGACTTGATTAGACCCATAGCTATTAACTTTTCTTCTTCAGCCATTATAATCTTAGAGAATACCTCAAAGGTGGGAATTTGATAAGATGTGTCCAATATGAGCTAATGAGTTTGAAAGCTAGAGACAAAGGATGAATATTCAGGACCTAATTTGTGTAAGGCACTAAAAATCAATTGAATATCATTTTTATCAATTTTACATTCAAAAATTTGTGCTCTAAGATCTATGACTTTAGTGATGTAGTCTTGTATTGTAACATAATTTTTAGGATCCAAACTAATGAGTTCTTTATCAATTTGGTAACCACAAACCTCATCTATTTTTCCAAGCAATGATGCTAATTTATCCCAAGCCTCTTTTGGAGTTGTACATTTGTCAAGATGGAAATTCAAATATAAAGACATGTAAGACTAAATGCATCCAATTACTATAGTAGTTTCAAATAGAAACTATTGTAACTCTTTTGCATTAGTAGGTGGAGTAAGAAGAGTTGTTATGTAAGGCATATATCCTGCAATTATTAAGGCATTCCAAGCATTTTTTTCCATGTATTATAGTTGTATGTTGTTAATAGTGGGTACTTAAGATTCTCTATGATGCAATCAGAAATAAACTATCACAAAGCAAAAATCAAAGTATAGAACACACCATAAATCCCCCCTGAATTACCTAGTTTTATCCCACCTAGAAATTATTTTTGGCACTTTATAATTGAGTTCAATTACAAGGTTGGATTATAATTTTTCCAGTTTACAAAAAGTTCATTTAGGCCCTCTAGTCTAAAAGTACAAAAATATGCACTTTATTACAAAAATTTATGTACTAATGTGTTGTGCTCAAAAAAATATTAACTTTAAAAAAAATGGGACCTCAACTCAAGGTCATATGTGAAAGTTATAAGCCTCTAAAGTTGCAAAAATGAGGACAGGTAAGATCTATTGTATAAAAATCTAAATTCTAGAAAAAACTAAAAAAATCTAGAAAAACCTGAAAGTAGAGCAGTTAAGAGCATGAAATTTTAAGTGATTTCAAAAAACATTTGCTCAAAAATACCTCCCAGTGTTCAAATGGTGGGCTTCCAAAGTTTCCCTTTAGAATCTACCTACTGATCCTCTCAAGATACGGTCATACATACTATATAGACCCAAAAAAAAAAATTGGTCTACACAGTCCATACGGTCATACCTAGGAGCAAAAAAAAATTGTCTTTCAAGGTTATTGTGTCTAAATTGGACAAAATTTATATGGATCTATATATTTTGACATCATCCAAATGCAATTGTGAGGTTCGTTTTGCTTAGAAACGCTTTGATATTTAAGTACCCACCGAATTTGGGTGTGGTGCTTTTGGATCAAACCCTTATGAATTTTGCCTTATTTGCCCAATTTGGATAAAATTGTAGATGATTTTGACTATCTAAGGCACTTTGAACTCAATGGTGAGCTCAAAAATTCTCCACAAAGCTCCAATTTATATTTATATACAAAATCAAAAAACTAATCCTATATTTAAATATTTTTACCTTAAATATTTAGCAATCTATAGATTCAAGATAGCTCTGGTAACATGTTAGAATTAGCTACAGGATATAATGAATCTAATAGAAATCATAAATAAAAGATAAAATAGTAATAGTAATGAAAAATAACTATATATCTGAGATAACAATAGAAATGAATAAATAACTCAAATATGATGAATCACTTTGATAATTCAATATTAATTTGATATATAATACATAAATAGCCATTACTTATATAGAGAAAAGTGTGCATGATAAATATCGGGGAACTCACACAACACATTTAGTTCAACTAATATCTGTTTACATGAATAGTGAAGTGCAACTCTACACTAACAAGATAGGTGTCCAACTTGTGTAAATGATCAATACAAGTTGACTATTAGTTAAACAATCTTATCCTATCTTACCATAAATAGTGGAGTGAAACTCCACTACAACAAGATAAGTATCTAAGTTAACTACTAGCTAAGCAAACTTATCCTATCTCATGTAAATTATTAATAAACATAATAAACTAATCACAATAAGTAATTAGTGCACCAAAATAATAAATAATAAATACAAGTAAATGCAATAAAAAAATATATACACCAACAAAAATGACACCATTTAAAGCCTTGTACGGAAAAAAATGTAGAACACCCATTAGTTGGGACATATTAGAGGTTAAAGTGGTCTTTTGACCTAATATGCTTACTAGAATGGAAGAACATGTGAAGTTGATTAGATAAAGATTTCTTAAACCTAATGATATGCAAAAAGGCTATGTTGATATGAAAAGAATAACAAGACAATCTCAATTGGAGACCCAAAAAAATGCATGATAAACTATAAAAGTGCTTTATCAAATTTAACAAATTAGCACCTACATATGTAGGACATTTCAAGGTTCTAACTCTATTACATATAGACTTGTTTTTCCACTAGCTTTAGCATAAATTTGTAATGTTTTGCATGTATCTTATTTGAAGAAATATGTGGTTGATCCTTCACATGTACTTGACTAAAATGCATTACAACTTCTAGATCCATGAGTGGTAACAATAGAACCAATCAGAATTCTTGAAACACATAAGCTTAACTTGTGTAATAGAGAAGTGGCTCAATGTAATATCTAGTGTGACCAATATTCTGAAGAGAGTTCCCTTTGGGAGGATTATGACAAGTTTTATACACTATTTCCTCATTTATTTACTTAATGCATTTTTTGAACTTATGATATATTTAGTCATGTTTAATTTTTAATAACATCATCAAGATGATGACCTATTTAAGGGGAGGAGGATGTTACATCCTGCCTAATCTTTAACTAACATTATCTATTTTCAACAAACAACTAACTATAGATTTTTTAAATTTTGGAATAAGTGGAATAGATGATGTATATTCACATATGTTTGTTGTTTCAATTGTTACATTTTTTGTTTTGAATCTTTATTTTTAGTGTATATTTTTATCAAAAAATGTATGATTAGAGTTTAGTTTATACATTTTTTCATGGATAATACAATGGTATTCGCATCATTGATTTATTAATGATGTTTTAGTTGTATTGATATAATGTACTAACTACCTTGTTATTTGTCTAAGGTGGATGCAAGATAGTTTCACCCTCACTAATCAAATTGAGAGAGAGCATCATAAAGGAGAGGGAAACAAATCATGGCATTTGGAAGTAGAAAGAATAGAACCAAGAACTAACACACACTCCTACATCAGTTATTTGAGAAATGTTTGAATCTTATAGGATTCAATTGTATCTATATTGATTGTTCATTGTTGGTGTTTCTCATACTATGTGATTTTGTCTAGATAGCCTCTATATTGTTGTTATGAAGTCTTGATTGTTTTATGTGTTATGTAAATCATAATTTTATGTTGTTTAACATATTTTTTGCATGATGAGTGTATTTCAAGTTTTATACATAATAATCTTTGGTTTTAGAATTCTTCACACTCAATCTTGATTGATAAGAGTATGTTTCATTAATCAAATACTCATTTTTACTCATAAAATTTCATGTTATATTATCTATTCATTCATATTATGAAGAAATAATGTTTTGTATTAAGCACGATTATTTAATTAATCCATTATTTGAATGAACTTCCTTTTAGTGGGTTAAAGTCCATAAAAAATTAAACCTAGGGGACATTTTGAGGGCATTTTGGGTGACATTCTACAAATGGATTAAATTCTTTGTGATTAATGTCTTAGCCATAAATTAGTGGTACATTATAAAAATGTTTATCTTGTTTAAATAAAAACTAAACATCATATTAGGTTTTGAGAATGATTCATGGTAAAAAAGGTGAAGATGGAAATCATTAGTTAATTTGAATTGAGCATTTTTTTGGAGGATGGTTTTAGGGGAAACCCTGCATAGCATAGGGAACTAGTTAATTGGAAAGGTTGATTTGATCTAACAACTATTAATTCATGTCATTATAGATCTTTAAATGATTGGGAGTGAACAATATAATTTATGGAAGTAATATAGGCATCGAGGTCAAGTCACAAGGAGATTATGGGGAAATAAAAATGAGAAATCAAGGCAAAAAATAACATGATGAGGAGAAGAAAAGAAAAATGGTATTAGGAAAAGACAAGAAGAAATAGTGATTATGAATGATAAAAACATGTAAATTAAAAACTAACATGTATTCTCTATATTTCTAGGCAAGTGCATCAGTCTATATAACTTGGTCTAAATAATGGGGTTTTTCTTGTTAAAGAAGTAATGTTGAATCTATTATTTTCATTCTAGTGTTTAGTATAAAATATATAAAACCCTAGATGGTTCCAACAAATGTGGTAATATAAAAAATACATGTTGGACTTTGCTCTTAAATTCATGTGTTATATAGAACACTAAATGTATGCATTATAGTCGTAATTATGGTGTTCTTGTTTTGATTATGGTGATTCTTTAGGTTAGTTGTATGTGAAGTTTTACTATAGACTATAGGTTATTCGAAACATTTAATTAGTTTATTATTTGGTCAACTTACCCCTATGAACTTGTCGATGTGATTTTGCTCTCACCCACAAGTTCATAATAGTAACCTTGAAGTTTAAGAATGTAATCATAAAGCTTAATAATGAACTATAACTCGGATTAGTATTTGATAGGTTTGTTATATAAATGAAATCTATACATAGACCTATACGTGGTTATCATAACCACATATAGGCCTAATTATTGATGAAGACAACTTTTATAGTAAAATTTAACCTATAACAACACATGGATTTGAAGTTTGTGGGTGTCTCGAACTAGTAACATCTTGTTTTGTCAGAATATGGAAGTGAGGATAGCAAAAAAACTCTAATCACCTTAAAACCCTCTTTATAAAATGATTTGAAACCAATTATATAGTTAAGGACATATTAACATTTTGTTTAAATGAAATTATTAATTATGGGAAAAATTATACAAAATCAAATTTCTGAATAGTTTCCTTATAATTTGAATTATGAATTGAAAGATGGGTTGTATAATATAAATGAATAGCTTGTAGTTTTTATTTTGAAAATTTTGAATGTTATAAATGAGAAGGATAACACTTAGTATTATTAAATTTTGATTAAGAAGAGATCTAAATCAAAGCTAGAAATTAATAGGGGCTAGATTTCTAAGATTTAAAATTTATTACCTTAAGTATATAAAACTGACTTGTAAATTTATGAATTATAATAGTACCTTGTTTTATTTAATAAAAAATATGAATAATTTATAAAGTAGTGTTTTATCATTTGGCATGTGGTGTTGATTTTATAATCTTTGGGTTTTAAACCCCTATATGTTATAGATGTTAGAAGGATATATGGGTTGTGGCAATATTATTTGCAAGAACTAGATATATTCAAGTGGAATAGTAATGAAACAATTATATGTTTTTCCTATCTAGTATCAAAGTGCCCATGATAATTGGTTACTATTACACTTTCATATATGTTTGTGGATTATTTGAATTGAGTAGGATTGCTTAAGTACGTTAGGTACTGCAGTGTGATATTTATTAGGCTATTATGTTTTTACCTTGATGTTTGGTGCCTTGTGAGCTTATACACATGGTCAGTGTGATAAATGATTTGAGTTCATTAGAATATATTTTTGTATGTAAAGTTTTTTTTGGTGATTATGTTTCACATTATTATGATTATGTTTCTGGAAACTTTGCTTAAAATATCTCTAAATATGTATGTTATAGTTATTCAATTATTTGGGGATGAATTCCTATGAATATATATGCTTTGTGTGGATTATTCACAAGTCATATTTTGTGTTAAGGGATGATTAATGAGGATTGATAGGAGACCTTTGCATTAATCACTCATATTTATTTAATGTGTAAGATAATATATTTAAGTAGAGAATATTATGTTGTGAACTATGACCCAACTTAATTCGAAGTCTAAAACTATAATGAAAAAGTTTGGCCAAAGTAATGTTATAGCTGTGTGTATTTTTTTGTCCACTATACTCTCTAGTTACATGAATGTAGGGCCTATTCATATATGAATTTTCATACTAAAATGAATGCATGACAAATAAAATAAATACTTCATACTTCACTTCAATTCTTCTTTAAACACTAAAATTAATTGCTCTTACACTTTCACAATAGATTCGTTAATATATGAGTGATAATTCCTTATCAATTTCATTTGAATTCCTTATCTTATATGCATTAATGTACATGTGCATTTTTAAACATTTTAAATTCAAATTTACACCCTAATAGAACACAAACTGATAAGGAACATATGAAAAAGTCAATAAATTAAGACCATGTAACTCAGGTGCACCCAAAACTAACCTAAAGTATGAACCTCCCAAAAACCATATAATACACATTTTTGTGTCCCTATGATTGTACATTGTATGATCATGGTAAAAACAAATAATTAAAAAAATAAATGGGATGAGAGAGAAGGAGGGAAAATAATAAATCAAAATGACCAAAAAAAAATTTCAAACATTCTAACAAGAACTTATAAACACATAAATTTGCTTTAAACACCTGATAATGTTAGTTTTGACCAATCCTTAACATTCACAACTTGTGCATACACAAGTGACTCTTAGTCCCTTTCTCTCCTACTCATTCACTTATGGATCTAACCTTCTCAGTTTATTGTCTTTCACACATAAGACCTCCCTAGTTTGTGCCTAAATAGTTTATCACCCTAAGTAGATTATTTTCATTATCCAAACCACTATTTTTTCCACCCTTGATTATTCTAGTAACAACCAAACAATTTCAATTACTAGAATTGTCTACCTTCATTGGATATGTCCCAAGTGATATAAATAATGACTTTTCAAATTCAAACCCTTCACATTTTGCATGTTAGTTATGGATGTAAATTACTCAAAAAGTCTCCTATATATACATATCAAGCCTAAGCCTGTTCTTACCTAACAAACATATATCGATAACAGAAAGATCGCCTAGAAACTACTTACATATTGAGGAATATATTTGCACATCATTAAGGCATGGAACTAAAGCATCCAAATTTGAAAACCCCTAAAAATAAAAATTACTAATCTAAGTCTAAGTATTATTTCAAGTTCAAGATCACAGGTTGTCAAATGTTGAAAGCCACACAAGTTACATACATTTTAGCATAGCACTATTGAGCACACATCCACATAGGTGGGATAACTATGTGCACTTTGATCCCTATTCAGAGTATTAAATTGTAATAAATTCTCAATAACTTAGTAAGGGGTGGTTTGGATTATCAAACCCATCATATCTAACCTTTTTTTACCAGCAAATCAATTGTCAAAAGTAAAGCTAGGGATTTAAGGTGAAGGAAGACAAATATGAATCTACTCACATGATCAAGCCTCTAAAATTATATTGAAAACATTTTTATAGGTAGATGTAATGATTTGTGGAAAATGTGATCTAGGAATTTGACTCAAAAGAGGATGGTCAGTATGGTGTTAGTTCCAAAATGAAAGAAACACACTAATAGCATAACATCTCTAGGCCTAGACACTAGGGAGAGCTTAGTTAACAAGAAAAAATGACAAACACAACTAAAAAGTAAGGAATAAAACACAATAATTCCTTCACCTTCCTTGGATGCTCCAAATACCTTTGTAGTAGTGGCTTGCTTAGCTTGTGCTCATGAAGTCCTTGGCAATGGAAGCTGGTTACCTCCATCTCTCCTTGGCACCTTTGGCTTGTGGCTTGGCTTGGATTGGAATGAATTTGGCATGGTAACACTAGTTTCATGAAGCTTTTAGAATAATTTGAGCATTATAACTTTGCATAATCAAGACTTAAAGTTCATGTGGTGAGGCCTCCTCTTTATATATTTTTGAGAATGTCTAAAATCAACCTAAACCATCCATCTTGAGATTGAGATGTGTGGTTAAGGATTAATTCAATTTTTGGAATTAAGTTTATAATTATCCTCATCATGACATTGGTAAAAGGGGAAATTAAGAGGCATGGAGAGCATCATGGAAGGCATTGATGAGGCATGGAGGGCATGAATCTTGATATTTATGGCATTTATGGTCTAGGGATGTCTTCCCAAGAAATGAGGTCACTTGATGATGTAGATATTCAATATTTATTTCCAAAAATAAGTTTTCAACATGTTTCCATAGAATTTTTTATTAGGCCTTGATTTGGGTTAATTAGCACTTAATCATGTTTAAGCACTTTATTGATCAAAATGCCTTGTTATTGGTCCAAAATTTGACTAGATTAGAATTGGAAGTCCATGTCAGATGTGTTGGAACTATTATCTCATTTAGGATGTTACTAAAAACAAATAACAAAGGCATATGTCTTGTGTAAAATATTTGATAGGAAAGAGCAATCTAGAGTACATAGGTGCAAAATTAGCATTTTGACTCAGAATGATTTGATCAAATTTAGTTGGCCCATAAATTGCATTGCCTCATTTAGGGATACCCTAGCCAAAATTGGCACTTGAATATGTCATTTTCACATCATTTGGCATGTTTTAGTGTTTTTAGGCCAAATTGTGCATTTTGGGTGGAAATTGGCTAAAATCTTGATTGGAGGTTATCAGTGGCCAATTTTAGGTGTCTATAGTTTGCCTCTATTTGGGAAGGCATTGCAAGCTATAATAATAGTAATGTCTTCTCAAAGAATGAAAAGGTCATATATGCCTACAATTGCAATGATGATAAGCTAACTATATGATGCCCCCTCGAGGGAATGATTGACACAAATAGTTCGACAAATGGTCCATTGAAAAGAAGTGAAATGAGGGGACCAAAGAAAGGAAAGATGATGGGGTGAAAACATAATGATACTAAAAAAGTAGTCAAAATCATTGAGAATTCAAATGGGATGGTTCATAATGATTTGCCTAGAGATGGTTATAAACATTGTACCCCAATAGTGGCAACATGGTATGATAACACAATGATTTGCCAAAAGGTGGTTATAATCATTGAGAAGATGGAGTTTCCCCAGTTAGGACAAATAAACAAGAAAAAAACATGCCCTTATATGGGCAAAAAAAGTAAAGTGGTGACAACATAATGATTTGCCCAAAGGTGGTTATAATCATTAAGAAATGTAGGTGGGATAGTGTGAAATGATTTTCCCATAGGTGGTTATAATCATTAGACCCTGATTATGGCAAACATGATAAACTTGGTTGAGAATGATGATAACTTAAGATAGAGGGTAATGATGAATTGGAACAACCTACTAGTAGGGAGATGCTCATCTGAACTAATAAAGGTTGAAATTATTTTGTGGTTAATTAATTTATTTGGGATATGATTGGGATTGAATTGGGATGGAATCTAGATGTCGGTGTCGAAGAGATACCACCATTGCTAAATAGACTTCTTGAAGTTGAGGTTTGTTGTAGCACATATCAGTAGGCATCTTGGTATAACATCATAAGGACTTGGTTAAACTATCCATGAGGACTGACTCTCGTAATATAATACTCAATAGAATATAATGCACTAATGATAGAAACCGTGATAATAATGTAAACATATGAATATGGATGGATTCAAGTGTAAGTGTGAGCAAGGAATCACATAATGAACACACATAAACTAAATTAATGCAATAGTGTTGAAAGTAAACAAACAAGCAGATAAACAAACAAATAATGTAACAAAAACCATACAAACATTGCCCCTATAAAATAGGTGAAAACTTAACAAATAAACAAAATGGGAAAATAGAAGAAAAGAAACGGGGTGGTCAAGTTATCTCCATATGCACTAGGCAAGTAGAAGCTGTAATATCCAATAAAAAAATTTAGGCCAAATGTAGTTCTCCTAGGGAATGGGAAGAATGTGATAACTAAGGAAAACAAATAGAATGGATGTGATAGAAGAATAGGAATGGTATTGAAAAATGGCAAGTGTGTGAGAGAAAAAGGGCCAAAAAGGATAGGGAAACTAAATGACAAGTGATTTGCTTGTAACTTAGTAAGGGTTCCTAAAATCCTTAAGGCAAAAAAATGATCAATGTTTTTATTCTTTTTTAATGATTTTCCAAATGTTTTTGGAATTGTTTTGGAGTATCTCAACTCAATCAAGAATGATGAGACAGTAAATGGTTCAAGCTCACAAAATGGTGAGAGTGTGGCTTAGGTTGCTCATAAAATTGTGAGAGTATGGTGGATATGGGTGATTGAGCTGACATCAACAAGTATTGAGCACTACCTACATATTCCTAGAGTAGGACCTCAAGTCACTATAGTTCAACCCTCACAGTAGAGGAATTTGACTAGTGCAGCAGTCAGTTCAAACAAAATAAGCATAGTTGGTAAAAAAGGTATAGTACAATATAAGAAAGGGCGAGTTGGTATGTCAAGGATTAATGTTACCCTTGGTTTACCCATAGGCAGTTATAACTAGGACATAATGGCATAGATCAAGGGTACTAATTTTCCCAAAGGCAGTTATAACTAGTATCAAGATCAGTGGTAAAAAAGGAATAACAAATGAAGGATGCAACTGCTAAAAGTTCTATCACATTGTCCCAAAACATGCTCTCTATCTGAAGTACTAGAACCAATTGATGAACTGATCAAATACCTTGATGTTAAAAATGCATAATGAATGGCAAAAAACTAAGGTCAAATAGGCTAGGATTTAGAACACATTGGGTCGATAGGTCAGAAGTAGAAAGTGGATACGGTGAAGAGCATGGATAAGGATGATATTTGTGTAAATAAGAATAGTGATAAAATGGCATAAGTGAAATGGTCCTTATAGATAATACACCTTAATGCTCAAGCATAGTACTACTTGAGATGAATAATATTCATCAGCTTAGGAAGTTCATCACCATCTGGTGTGGCGAGCCTATATGCTCTTGATCTATAATTTGTAGTGATGATGAAAGGCCCTATTTAGTTTGGTTTGAATTTCCCTTTATGCTCCTTCTCAACTATGGTATTATTTTGGTTTTCTTTAAGAACAAGATCACCAAGTTCAAATGTTTTATACTTAGCATGCTGATTATAGTGGCCTTTGAGTCAGTTCTGCTATGCTTGAAGATTGTTGAGCATAGTCATGTATTTCTCATCAAGTAGGTCTAACTCTTGTAGGTGAGCTACATGATAGTCATGATCATCTAGGACATGCTTGAAAGAGATACGTAGTGAAGGCAATTTAACCTCAATGGAAAGGATGGCTTCAGTGCCATAAATAAGTGAGTAGGGAGTGGCTCCTATGGGGGTATGATGATTGGTATGATATGTCAAAAGGGTAGGGAATATCTAGAGGTGTCAATCATGACTGACATCATTGACAATATTTTTGAGAATATTGACAACAATTTTGTTGGATGACTCAACTTGGCTATTACCTTGAGGGTAATATGTTGTATAAAAATGTTGTGTGATGTTATATTTAGTATATATCTAGTTTACATCCTTGTTCTTGAATGATCCTCCATTATCAGATATAATGTTAGAAGGGATATTGTAATGGTAGATGAGATGGTTGAAAATGAATTTGGAAATTTATTTTCTAGTCACATAAGTGACTAGTATAACTTCAAACCACTTAGTGAAATACTCAGTGGTAGTAAGGATATGTTTATGGTTATCAAATTAAGTGGGGTCAATCTTCCCAAACCTCATGTAGAAAATTACCATGGTGTCAACATTGGTTTCAAAGTTTGTGCTAGGGCATGAATCAGATTAGCATGTTATTGACATTTATCACACTTTTTTACATATGTAGTGGTATCTGCATCCATTATGGGCCAATAATAACCAATACACAAGAAATTTTTAGATAGGACTACCCTGCTAGAATGAGCTCCACATACTCCTTTATGAACTTCTCTTAATGCTAGCATAGACTCTACCAAAGTTAAACAATGAATCAGAGTTACATCAAAATTGCAATGGTAAAGGGTGGATGTAAGTAGAGTATACAAGTGGAATGATTAATGAAGGCCATAATGTGATCTAGGAATTTGACTCAAGAGAGGATGGTTAGTATGGTGTTAGTTTCAAAATGAAAACAAAATGAAATAAACACACTAATAGCATAACATCTCTAGGCCTAGACACTAGGGAGAGCTTAGTTAACAAAAATAAATGAAAAACACAACTAAAAAGTAAGGAATAAAATACAAGAATTCTTTCACCTTCCTTGGATGCTCCAAATTCCTTTGTAGTAGTGGCTTGCTCAGCTTGTGCTCATGAAGTCCTTGGCAATGGAAGCTTAGCTACCTCCATCTCTCCTTGGCACCTCTGGCTTGTAGCTTGTCTTGGCTTAGAATCAATTTGGCATGGTAACACTAGTTTCATGAAGCTTTTAGAACCATTTGATCATTATAAATTTGCATAATCAAGACTTAAAATTCATGTAGTGAGGCCTCCTATTTATATATTTTTGAGAATGTCTAGAATCAACTTGAACCATCCATCCTGAGATTGAGATGTGTGGTTGAGGGTTAATTTAATTTTTGAAATTAAGTTTATAATTATCCTCATCATGACATTGTAAAAGAGGGCAATTAAGAGGCATGGAGGGCATCATGGAAGGCATTGATGAGGCATGGAGGGCATGAATCTTGATATTTATGGCATTTATAGCCTAGGGATGTCTTCCTAAGAAATGAGGTCACCTGATGATGTAGATATTCAATATTCATTTCCAAAAATAAGCTTTTAACAAGTTTCCATGGAATTTTTTATTAGGCCTTGATTTGGGTTAATTAGCTCTTAAGCATGTTTAAGCACTTTTGTGCATAAATTACTCAAATTAATTAGAATGCCTTGTTATTAGTCTAAAATATGATTGGATTGGAATTTGAAGTCCATGTCAGATGCATTGGAACCATTATCCCATTTAGGATGTTACTGACAACAAATAACAAAGGCATACGTCTTATGCAGAAGATTTGATAGGAAAGAGCAATCCAGAGTACTTAGGTGCAAAATTGGTATTTTGACTCATAATGATCTTATCAAAGTTAGCTGGCCCATAAATTGCATTGCCTTATTTAGGTATAACCTATCCAAATTTGGCACTTGAATATGTTAGTTTCACATCATTTAACATGTTTTAGTGTTTTTAGGCCAAATTGTGCATTTTGGGTAGAAATTGGCCAAAACCCTAATTGGAGGTTATCGCTGGCCAATTTTAGGTGTCTGTAAAAAATTAGTCTAACATTTTTCACATAGATAGACTTGACAGATATCAAACACATCTATTTACCATAGGGATTTGATCAATATCAGATTTATCTTAGTAGATTTTGATAGTCAACTTCCTAATTTGAGCAACCACATATCCATTTTAGGGCATCTCTAATGAATGTATACTGTCAAAGACCAAAATAAAACATAAACAAGCTAAGTATCCTATCCTTTTAATTAGAAGTAATTAATCAATTTAAATCTACTTGTTATAAGCAAATCTACATAGTTTACACATATCTTATACATTCTAAATTATTCAAATATTTTAGTTTGTTTATATAACTAAATCCAAAATAAGTTAAAATAGAACATAATATGGACCAATAAGTCATAAATACATAATAATCCTAAAATAATATAATTCTACAATTAATAACTACCCCATACCAAAATTAAGTGTTTAAACTTACAAATATGTATGTAATCATAATTTGATATAGGGAACCATTTAACACTTGACTATTATGGAAATACTCTTCTTTTTCAAGAAATATATACATAAATCTATAAAATGTTAAAATTCATCTTCATATATACATAATAAGAGGGAAGAATTAAAACATTTAGGTTATAGTCCCATGGAGGGGGATTCTTAAAGTTTTATGTTGCAGATAAAATTTATAGGCCTCTCCCAATTTAATGGTTCGATGGATTTTTAATTCTTCTTTATAGGAAATTTTTGTTGATTTTATTAGGAATTACATGCAAATAGTGGTCTAGATTTTTATTATAACTTAGAATTTCAAACAAAAAGTATTATGTGTATTGATATTTTTGAGACAAAAATGTCAAAACATCTAGTAACCTAAGGGAAACCCATTAATTTTTTGGGAAAAAGCCTTAAAATGACCTAGGATACCCTTTTCACATACCCAAAATAAACCAAAGATTTGGATACAATTTTCAACTTTACAAGTTGTAAAATTCACCCCAACCTCCACTTCTCTCTTCACCCAACACCTAGCAGAAATTAGAACTCTGAATGAAATTTACAACTTGTAACTTTTCAAGTTTTTAATTGCAAGCGTAACCCCACTTTATGCCAATCACTACACCATTATAAATTATAACTCTAGTTTTAATTTAAAACTTTTCAAGTTGTAAATTACAACTCGAGTCCCACTTTCTGTTATTTACTAGTTCATGGAAACTAGAACTCTGGTTACTTTTTTCAATTTTCAAAGTTACAATGTGTAATCGAAGTTCTAATTCCCACTGTCTACCCTACCCATAGAAACTAGAACTTTGGTTGCACATTAAAACTTTCAAAGTTACAAATTACACATCAAGTTCCGCTTTCCCACTTCCATTACACCAATTTACATGGCATAAAATGGAGGTTTAAAAGTAAAATGCAATTTTTCAACCTTGAAAATTGCACCCCAACTTTGAAACTCTACTTCTCCCACCATTTCTCCCAATTATCAACCTAATTAGCATTTATTTTAGGGTTATATTAAATAAATTGGGTTTTTTTGAGATAATTGTTAAAATTACAAATTAGAGAATTGAGTTCTACGCCAAGTGACCCTTGTCAAGCCACAACTGGCCAATGCCAAGAAACACCATGAATACCATTTCTATACTTTTATAATCAAAGTATTCCTTTGTTCTCCCTACATATTTTGAAAGCATTGCTATCTTTCTACAAAAAGGGTTAGATTTCTATTTTCATGTAAGAAACTAGGTTTTCTCCATTTTGCTCGCATTCCTTCCAATTTTTCATTTTTTTTGTTTGTATTTCCCAAATTTTTATCTAAATTCTTTTGTTCTTTCCAATCATTTACCTATCTTGTAAAAAATCTAGGTTTTTGGAAAAATGATTAAAATTTAGAATATTCTCTCAAGATCCTCTACACAGACCCTATAGAGATTTGACCTACAAAAGCAATTCTAAACCCCCATAGGAATATCCATTGTAAAAATAAATCTAAATCCCCGTAGGATATTTTACCTACAATAACAAGCCTAAAACCCCACCAAAAATTTTTTTGGACCTTGCAAGTGCATTTTTCAAGTCCAAAACCCACTAAACTTTTTACCTACAATTTTAACTCTAAAACCTACCAACTCTATAGTTGGTTTTCCCACATCAATTTTCCCATAACTTATGTATAGAAAGGAAATTAAGTTCAAGTCTAAGGGACATGGTATCCTACTTAACATGGACTCTAACACAAATGAGATCATAGACACAAATCTAGGTCACACAGACCTATCTAATTTTTGGACAAGAGTAACTGTTGAATTTAAAAATAATTGGATTCAAAGTATTTATAACCATGGATTTCCCTAGGGAGAAACCTTAACACTATTAGTTTAGATCCATGATCGTGTGCTCACATTGCTAAAGTACTATGATGTTGAGAAGAGGGAGGTGGTGAATGACAAGGGAGAAAATATTTTGAACTTGGACCCTAACTTCATCGACACTATGTTCCTATTTCTAAAGTATGAGATTTATCTTGATATAACCCTTAACTCATCTAAAAATTTCTATCAATATAATATCATTGCATGTCTAAGGGTCCTAAATAAGTAAGGGCTAAAATTCTCTTGACCCATATCTGCAAGACTACCTAAAACCCTAGCAAGAATTAGCTTCAAAGATGAAGTGGGTGACATAATCATACTCTTTCATAGAGTTAATGAGAACCTAGATGCCAAGAACTATCAACTCCCACACCCCACTCATGTCACTTCCATCTCCCACACCCTTGATAGGCACATCCATTTTCACTTCACCCATTCAAACACCCATCTCTTCCATTCCATCAGTAACCCAAGCCCCCACCTAGGAGATAGAGATAGAAGGACTCACTGATACAACTATGGCTATTTAACCCACAAAATGGGAAGAGATTTCAAAAATATTATCCAAGGATTTATTGGTAACATTAGTGATGGATACATCACTTATCACAACAACCACCAGTGAAGCAACTTAAATTACAGATTCATAGATGATAGTGCCACATTCATAGGATGCCACTCCAATCTAGCTAGTGCAATCATTAGGGAAGAAACAAAAACAAATTATGTCACCCAACACACTAGGCTTTGGTCTATTGGATGCATCTAAAAGATCAAAGGTAAGCCCTAAAACCATATCCAAGATATCATATGATTCATTAGGGGAAAGGTATATAGAAATTATAGTCCCCCACTAGACAAACAAAAAGAAGATCTAGTGGTGGGGGACTATCAAATATCTAAAGTGCACTTGGGTCATCCTACAAGAGAGGGACTGAAACATGATGTTCAGTCAAGTATTATCTCTCTTTTTGAGAAGATGGATAGTTACAAAGTCATAAAATATGAATTGAAAAATAAATTTGAATAATTGATAATAGATCAAAAGAGGTTTATAGAGCTAGTACCCCAACCAACTCAGTCTCTTGCTCAGTTCCCTAATTAAAAAACACTTGAAGTAATGATATATATTATTATTATGGGAAACACCAAAAAATATTGGGTCGAGGATGTTATCATGAAATAAAATAGATTAATTGAGCTAGTAATGGACTATTATAAGACTCTGAAAGATGATCAGGCATCCTTGAAAGTGGAAATAAGCAAATACGAGGAAAATATTGAAAGGTTGAACCTATTCTTCCCAAAATTACAAGTTATTGACTTGATTGAGACTAATACCCTCATTATAGAGAAGATATTGAAAAGTGATGCAGAGCATGAGAAACTAGATAGGGCAGCCAACTACAAAATAAGAATACTCATAGAGAGTATTAATAGGGCTAAATACATGTGATAAGGCCATGGATATAATCTATGGCATTGAGGATTTTCTCAGTATATTTTCATGTGAAGTAATAGATCAACAAGATCAAATCCTTTTAGTTCAAGAAGTTCAAGACAACTTCAAAGGAGTAGTTAAGAGAGAGTCAACACAGGATACAATGTTTAACTTGAGTTTCATCCACTAGTTTATCAGGTATCACAATAAACTAGATTAGATAGGTAAAGACACTAAAGTATATAGGACTGCATATAGAGAAATCTTTGAAATAATGGTAGAATATGAGATAAGCAACCTATATTCACTTGATCCTAATGAAGATCACTTCTAAGAGATCCTCAAAAGCTTTGATGCTTACATTGTAAAAATAAAAGCAATATTCAAAGGTCATGGTTTTATTCTAATTCTTTCAATTAATTATAAAAACATATTCTATAAATTTCATTTCTTTATTGTAGAAAACATTGTAAAGTTGCAGGTTGTAAATTGCAATTATCATTTTGGTAGCTCTTTTTGAGAAAGAACCACTTGTAGTTTTCAAGCATATTTTTTACAGGTTTTTAAGTTACAAAAGTGAAACTTGTAAATTACACTTTTATTTTTAACAATATTTGAGTTAATTAATTTGAAAAAACTCATGCTGTAATTTGCATTTCTAATTTCTTCAAGTTAGATGACATAAAAGGTTGTAAAAGTCTCAACTAAAAAATGCAAGTTAGGTTTTACAAGTTATAAACTAAAATACCTAAAATCATTCAACATTTCTAAGTGTTAGTTCATTTTGGCACCTCATTCCTTGGAAAAGATCACAACAACTGAACTAAAGATAAATATGATGTTTGCATGAAGATTCAATAGATTTTTCCATGATCTAGCACTTATTGAAGAATCCAGTAGTTGCATGCTTCTTTTTCTAGCCATCTGCCTCACTAAGGATTTTTTCTAAGCTGAAGATCAAGTCATTTTCATGAGGTTTTCTAGATTTTCTTGATCTTCAACTGGGTGTAGGGTTTTGATAATTTCCTCTCTTTCAAGAGAGTATTTTTGTATAAATATGGGTACCATGATGCATCACATATTATCTAATTGTTGTTAGAGAAATTATTCTACATTTTGAACAATTGATCTACATATTGTAACCTAGAAAATGATAATATATTGAAGTTTTGCCTTTCTTATCTGTGTTATCTTTGTGTATGCATGGCTATTTGTCAAGTTTGTGAATGTTTTTATTCTTTTTTTAGTCACATAAATTCATCTATAGTATTATTTTGCCCTTTTGAAAATTTATTTGATTAAAATAAAGAATCTTGTTCCTTATATGATAAATTCCTAATATTACCTTTGGTTGCATATTTGTATAAGTTTGTGCTCTAATATACTTCAATATATTTATTGTTTTATTGTGTTCATACAAAGCAAGCATTAATTTCCACTATAGTTATTTAGTGCAATCACCATTTTCCAATTTTACAAATTCATTTCTAAAACTCTTTTCCTCACAAGTCAAACCCTAGTTAGGAGCAATATCACTAAGAACTAGTATTTTAACATGAACTAGTAATATATCAGTTGTACCAAACTTAGAGAAAGGAAGTAAACCTTCTCCATAGGTTCACCTCAATTTTCCAAGGTCCCACACCTTGAAGGTGATCCCATTGTGTCATTAGATTTCCCATAGTTTGTAACTCATACTACATAGCATGCCACCACACAAAGATGGGGGAAAAATCTAAGTGATAATAGTTTTTGTCACACCTGATGGGACCCAAAGATCATTAATAAGAGATTGGTGATATTATCAGCAAGCATTGTATGATCCTCATACACATTTTAAAGGCACCTGGTGACTCTATTAACTTACAAATTTAGGAAATCCAAGTTTATGTATGCCAAAGATACAGACAAGATCATCTACTAAAGGTAAGAAAACTGACTTGCAATAATTTTCATTTCCATATAAAAATAAATCAAGATTAATTATACCCTATATTAGAGTATATCTTGTAAATCTATTTGTATCTCCTATAAAAACCCATAGTAGTTTCATACTTCATATTATGCCCTTGAGAAATCAAAAATTCATAGCCTTCAATGTAGGTAGTCCACTTCAGTTATACCAATATGATGGTATACCAACTTCAGCTCTAAAAAGCCTTCTATATTTTACTACTAAAACTTCCACCACTCCCATGAAACATATACAAGACATTTCTAACATTTGTTTAGTTCAAAATATAGTACAAAAAAAATTACAATCAAACTTCTTGTCTCCTCATTTAAATGTAAATCCTTACAATTGTATATATGTCTACTTCCCAAATCCATCTTTGTTTGGGATTACTTAGGGACTACCCTATACATTCAATTTGAATATAAGAGTGACCACCTCTCCCTAGTTGAATAGCTAACTGATATTCAATGGGTTCCTCATGAGTTCATAAGTGATTTCAATTTTCACTTTCAAAAGAAATGAAATAGAATTCTAGTGTTGGTCAATCCAACCCCAAATAATTCTTTCCTATATTAATTGAGAGCTTTAAATAGTGATATATCTGTCATGATATAGTCAATGGGTGGAACCACACTCCCCAATGCCTATGAAATTGTAATAAGAGTAGAAAATTGCATAATTTAAGTTGGAAAATTTTTCATATGGCCTTCAATGCCTCTATTTCCATAAGTGACTCCTATACAAACTATTAATTCCCTAATTCCCACCATAATCAAGGCACTAGTTTTAACTCCTACTCCTCCTAATGATTTATATGAGGTTAAGTCATTCCTTAAAAGCTTTGGTAGTGAGTTGGTAGCAATGAAAAGGTAGTAATCCCAAAACTACAGGCCTTAGCAGTAAGTTAACCAAACATACCAACCCAATAGGCAACCATACCAAGGTAATTTATATCCACAAAGTAAAAACATGCAAGAAAAAACTTTGAACATCCATGCTCTACCTACACCAGGTACTTCTACAACTATTGTACTTATTTAAAACAACTTGGCTCAGGAATATAAGTGGTGTTACCCTTGTGCTCAAGTGCATAATCATAATGATTGTCCTATTGGTGTCATTAGTCAATCCTTGATGGTGAAAAGCATATCAAACACCCAAGGATCACAAGAAAAAGCTACTTTCCATTAGTGAGATATACAAGAGCTTGCTCATAATGAAGCCACTCTTTTGAATTAGCAAGAGGAGGATTTTTGTGGTGTAAATCAAGAGGAAGACTAATCAATGGTGGTAGTTTAGTGGCATCAAATACATGCTCTAAGAATATGGCAATAGAAAGTGATCAACCCCCTAGGTTTGAACAAGCTACAACTTCTAAAGTTGTATAAGAGTCTGCAAAAGGCAACACAGCTTAGACACCACCCAATGTGCCAATAGGCTAGTCAAAGTCAAAATTATTAACCCCAAATCTTGTGAAATAAGACATAGCTCCCACAAAGGCACCAAAAAAAGTTGGTAACATTCTTTTTAGTGTTTTAAAACAAATGAAGAAGACTAATTTGAATGTCATTATGTGATAAGCAATGTCTATTCTAGAATAGAGGGATTTGTTATAGGAATCTTTCAAAAACTTCCAAATAACAGATAAAGTCCTAGCTAAGGGAACCACTACTATAATTAATTTGTGTCAACCACAAATAGACACCAAAGTAAGTAAAAATGGTAAGCCTCCCCTTTTTTACCTTTCACTTATAGTGGGAAAAAATCTCATACATAACTGTATGGTAGACTTAGAGGCTATTAGTTATGTTATTTCCGAGAAAATCACTAATGATCTTGGTATTAAGTATACACCTATCACAAAAAGTGTGGTTCAATTAAATGGGACTATTGTTCAAATATTTAGGACTATAAAAGGTTTAAACCTTACCATCCATGCATGTCTAAGCTTGTCAATTTCTCAAGATATCTTAGTTATTGATCTACTCCCTTATTTTTCTATCTACCTTTCTTGAGACTTCACTATAAAAATGGAAAGGTACTTTTCTATTTATTGGTCCCATATGTTACACATAATAAGATATAGAACTAGAGTGATAATAAGAGTTGAACCAATTTCTAAATACCACATTGAGACATATACTCCTATCCTTGTGGATATGAATTATACATTACAAGATGAGGAGGAATAACTTGACCATGAGGTTGTAACACCCATGGATGAAATCCTAAACACTCATGTGGATGAATGGGGATCAGATCTCCAATTTTATCCTTATGATTATGTAAAATAAATCAGGTCGGGTATGTATTGCATTCATGAAAAAGATGCAATCATCTTGAAAGTTATAAAACTAGCTGAAGATCTCTAGGGAATGTGTCAACTATTCTTTGATGGCTCAAGAAATAGGAATGGTGCAAGTATAGGTATTATTTTGATCTCTCCATAAAAGGAAAGTTATTTTTATTCTTTCAAGCTTTAGTTTAGTTTCACTAACAATGTAGCTGAATATGAAACATTGATTCAAGGTCACCAACTAGCCAAAGAAATGGGAATATAGTCACTACAAGTATTTGGTGATAGTGAACTGATTATTCACCATGTAAGATCTAAAATCATAACCAATAATAACTTGCTAAGAGATTACAAACACAATGTTTGGGACCTATTAGAATACTTTAACACTTTAAACATTCAAGTAATACTAAGAGAAAAAAATAAGGATGTTGATCATATGGCCTCAGTAGGTTCCTAATATAACCTTCCTGAAGAGATAAAGAAAAATAATAGCCAGCATGTAAATTTTATAGTGAGACCATTTGTTCCTGACAATGCAGCCAATTGGTAAGTTTTTGATAGTAATCAACAAATAGTGAATTTTTTGAGAGAGAAGGTTAAATTCTCAAATAAAAATTATTCAAGACTCTAAGATCAATACAGAGATCAAATCATTCAGTTGAAGACAAATAAATTACCCATGGGCCTTGTTACTTTGGAAAGTATCTTCAACTTTGATGATCAGCTGAAAGGTGAAAAGAAGAATATCATAGACAATGAAGAAGATTATGAGCTAGTAGTAATTTTAGAGGGAAAAACATTGAAGATTGGAAAGGTATATAATGTTTTTGAAAAGCATGATTTTATTGAGTTATGTCAAGAATTTTATGATAACTTCACTTGGAGTTATAAATATCTAAGGGGGTTTGACCCTAACTTATCCCAGCACATAATAGAGCTTGACCCAAATACCAAGCCTATTAGATAGAAATAGAAACCAATAAATCAAAAAATAAAACCCTTGATGAAGAGTGATTTATCCAAACTGATATAGGCTAATATCATTTTTCCTATCAAACACTCATCCTGGGTTGCTAACTTAGTCCTTGTAAGTAAAAAGAATGGGGAAATCAAGATTCATGTAGATTTAAGGGACCTAAACAAAGTATCCCTAAAGGATCATTATCCCCTTCCACACATGGATTAAATTCTTCAAACTATATTAGGATTTGAAAGTTTTCCCTTCTAGATGGTTATTTTATATATAACCAAATCCTAGTATAGGAATCAAACCAATTTAATACTTCTTTCACTACAAAATGGGGCACGTATGCCTATAAAAATATGCCTTTTGGTTTAACTAATGATGGTGTTACATTCCAAAGAGCCATGGATATGGCTTACAGGTGTTTGATAAATGAGATGATCCTAATATACCTAGATGACAACACTATTTATTTAAAATGAGGAATGTTTTTGAAAGTTATAGAGAGTGGAGTTTCCCTTAATCCAAAAAAGTGCATTTTCATAGTTCATGAAGGGAAACTACTGGGACACATTATTTCAAAAGAGGGTCTTGTAATAGACCCAAAGAGAGTAAGTGTTATATCTTCACTAGCACTTCTGAGCCTTAAAAAGGAATTACAAAGTTTCTTAGGAAATATCAACTTCGTAAGAAGGTTCATTCCAAATTTTTCCTCCATGGACAAGCCCCTTACTACCATGCTTAAGAAGGGTGTTAGTTTCAATTGGAAATAAGAAGGAAAAGAAAATTTTGAAGCCATTAAGTAGGCTATTTCTCAAGCTCATACCCTTATCAACCCCAACTACGAGAATGATTTCATTCTATATGATTTTGGAGGGGAAGGTAGCATATCATCTATTCTGACCCAATAGAATTAAGAACAGTTGGAGCAACCAGTATCTTTCTTCAATCAATCCTTGAATTATTATGAGGAAAAGTATAGTTTTATGGAGGGGCAAGTATATGCTATAATAAAATCTCTCAAAAATTTAAATTATATGCTCTCCAATAATAAAATGCATCTAATGGTTAGTCACCAAATTGTCAAGGAGTTCTTGTTGAGCTAGGAAATAAATGATAAGAGAGTGGGTTAGATCACAAAAGTCATGTAATATGATGTGAACATCAAATTTATAAAGCTCATAAGAGGAAAGGGATTATGTAAATAGTTTACTTCTGATATAAATACTACTGAGGTAGTATCTAAAAAAGTATATGCTTAAAATACATCCCAACCAGCCACTCCACCTCTACTCAATAGCTAAATCCATGACATGACCATCTTCCTAAAAAGTGGTGAATATCCATATGATTTATAGTAGTCCAAGAAGAGGTATTTCAAACTTAAATATATTCATTATTTTCTTATTGATGGATTATTATTTAGGAAATATATGAAGGGAGTTATGTTGAGGTGCATTGAGCATGAATTAATTCCCAAAGTGCTTGAGGAATTTCATGATAGTCTATCAAGTGGAGATTTCTCCACAAGGAACACAACCATCAAAATATTGAGGGGAGGATATTATTGTCCTAACCTATTCAAATATGCCCATCAATAGGTATGAAACTATGATAAATGTGCTTACTTTACATGCAATCAAAGATTACCAACTCTCCCTCTCAAACCAATCCAAGCTGACCAACCATTTTCCCAATGGGAATTGGATTTCATTGGCATGATCAATCCACTATCAAGTACAAGCCACACATTAGTCCTTACAACAACTAATTATTTCACTAGATGGACTAAATTAGTTTCACTAAAAAATTCCATGAAGGCATCTATCATAGAATTCATGGATGGTATTGTCATGATATCTGGTGTTCCTTTCACTATTATCTCAGATAATGCCAAAGCTTTTATGGGCACTCAATTGATTGAATGGGTTATAAGGCCTAATGTATACCTAAATACTTCATCCAATTATTACCCATAAGGTAATGGCTTGGTCGAGTCTACTAACAAAAATATCATAAGGATTATCAAAATGACAATGGAAGATAACCAAAGGATATGGTACACAAAGTTAAAATCAGCACTTTAGGCTAATAGGATCACTCTCAAAAGAGCCATTAGTAATTCTCCATTCATGTTGGTATATGGAAAGTAAGTTACAATTTTTTTATCAATTGAGTTACCATCTCTAGAACTCAATCATCAGTTGGAATTGATTGAAAATGATGAAATGATAGTATGATTGACAAAACTCACATAGCTAGAATAAGTCAAGAACTAGTCAATAAAAGTTCTAAAAGCAAATTAGGGTAAAAAAAGAGCACTTTTGACAAAAAATCATCTAATAAGAGATTCAATGAAGGAGATATGATTCTGAAATAGAATGTTGAAAGGGCCAAACTAGGCAAGCATACAAAGTTTAATTTAATATAGAGTGGTCTATACATCATAACTCAATGCAAGGGAGTAAATGCATTCCAACTATTCAGGTTCAATGGACTAGAACTACCTATCCTAGTTAATGGGATATACCTCAAAGCTTTCTTCTAAGGTTGGGACTCTTTCAAAAAAATATTATGTATATTAGGTTTAGTTTGTTTCCATGAATAAGTGCTTTCACAGAAGTTGACTCTTTAGGAGTTTTTATTTCCTTAGTTTATTTCTATTTTGTGTTTCCCTATTTCTTTCTTGTTTAGGAAAAATCTCATTTTTTTTCTTCTCTAGGTAAGATTAAAATGGCTCCATGCCCAAAGAACTAAAAGGCTACTAATAATAAATTGATTGGCAGACAATCACCCCATAGAAGTCACCTAAAATGTTGATATTTTTGAGCCAAAAATGTCAAAACATCTAGTACCCTAAGGGAGACCCATTGATTTTTTGAGAAAAATCCTTAAAATGACATGAGATACCCTTTTCACATACCCAATGGAAACTAGAGATTTGGATGCAATTTGTAACTTTGTAAGTGTAAAATGCACCCCAACCTTCACTTCTCACTTACCCAATACCCAACAGAAACTAGAAATCTAGTTACAATTTGTAACTTTGAACCTCACTTTTCACCAATCACTACACCAGTAGAAACTGGAACTCTGGTTGCAATTTTCAACTTTGTAAGTTGTAAATTGTAAATTGAGTCCCACTTTCCATTGTTTACTAGCTCATAGAAATCAGAACTCTAATTGTATTTTATAACTTACAAAGTTGCAATGTGTAATTGAATTTCCACTTCTTGCCTCTACCTTACCCATAAAAATCAAAAATTTGATTGCACATTATAACTTGAAACTTTTTAAATTGTACCTCAAGTTTCTATTTCTCAATTCTATTGCACCAATTCATGTGGCAAAAAGTGGAGGTCAAAAAGCAAAATACAATTTTAAAAACTTGAAAAATTACACCCCAACTCCAGAACTTTGCTTCTCCTACCATTTCTCCCAACCATTGACCTAATTAGAATTTATTACAGGGTTATATCAAACAAATTAGGTTTTATTGAGATCATAGTTAAAATTGTAAATTGGAGAATCGAGCTTTGTGTCAAGTGACCCTTGCCAAGCCATTACCTGCCAATGCCATGACTGTCATTGCCATCCTTGATAATAATGGTATTCCTCTATTTTCCTAAATTTTCCAAAATCATTGTTATATTTTTATAACAAGGGTTAGATTTCCATTTTTGTTCAAGAAACTGGGTTTTTTCCATTTTGCTTGCATTCCTTCTAGTTTTTAATTTTGCTTACTTGCATTTTCCCAAAAATGTGTCTGCATTATTGAGTTATTTCTAATCATTTACCTATCTTGTAAGAAATCTAGGGTTTTTGAAAAGTTATTAAAATATATAATATTCTCTCGAGATCCTCTACACAGACCTTGCAGAGATTTGACCTACAAAAGCAACTCCAAAACCCCATGAGAATCTCTATTGTAGAAACAACTCCAAATCCCTGTTAGAGATTTTACCTAAAATAACAAGCCTAAAACCCCACCAAAAATTTAATCATACCTTTCAAGTGAATTTTTAAATTCCAAAAGCCAATAGACTTTTCAATTTTAAATACATAGTATAAACCCCACTAAACTTTTTACCTACAATTACAACCCCAAAACCTGCCAACTCTGTAGTTGGTTTTCCCACATCAATTTTCTCAAAACCTATGTTTGGAAAGGAAATTAATTTCAAGTCTAAGGGACTTGGTGTCCTACTCAGTTTAGACTCTAACACAAATGAGATCATAGACATAGATCTACGTCATACAGACCTAGCTGATTTCTAAACAAGAGTAAATGTTGAATTCAAGAATGATTAGATTCAAAGTATTTATGACTATATATTATCCTAGATAGCAGCCTTCTCACTATTATTTTAGAGCTCTGAGCTTGTGCTCACATGGGAAAATCCCTATGATGCTGAGAAGAGGAAGGTGGTGAATGATGGGGAAGAAAATATTTTAAACCTGGACCCTGACTTCATCGACATCATGTTCCTGATTCTAGAGTATGAGAGTTATCTTGATATAACCCCTGACTCATCTAAAAATTTCTATCAATATAATAACACTAAATGTCTAAGGGTCCTAAATAAGTGATGGCTAAAAGTCTTTTAACCCACATTTATAAGATTACCTAAAACCTTGGCAAGAATTGACTTCAACGATGAAGTGGGTAACATAATCATACTCTTGTATAGAGTTATTGGGAACCCAAATGCCAAGAACTATCAGGATTGGATTTACCAAAACATTTGTGTAATCCACCAAAATAAATAGTATATCCATTGGGCCTATTTCTGACTCCATCCATAAATAATTGATGGAAGTCCAAACCACAAAGAAGTTTTATACGGCTTCATATTTGGTCTACATATTAACAAAGGGGAGGGCATTTCCAGGTTTGAAAATAGCTCCTAATCATGTCAACAAGGTATTTAACTATTACCCTAACCTCACCCTTAAGACAAGTAAATAATATTTTAGAAGGGTAAATGATGCATTCATATACTGCATCATAATTATGTTTGACAAGGATATAGAAAAGAGAATATTATTTAACGATGCAAATTTTGAGATCATAAATTAGGGGTCATATTTCATTTTATTACAAACATATTCATACACTATATTAAGAGTATTAAGTGGTTATCATTACACCCTTCTAAGGTATGTAAATGACAGATGGGATCTAATGAAACTAGTAAGGTATCTTACAGAAACTCATAGATTGTTTTCAAGTAAACATAAGTTATGAATCCACTTTCCTATCAACATAGGGAGGTATACATTCCCTTCCCTATCAAAATCTAAATGTGCAGATGCCAAGATGACTCAAATGGCCCCTAAAAGCTCTCGATGCAAGTCCATTTTATAATGTGACTAGACACATTACCAGTATATTGGGTATCACTACATATTCCAATGTTTCTTTCTATAAATATTACTGGGAAGACATGGAAGATGAAGAGGAAGTGAGATTGAGAAATTATTCTAGGATAACCCTAAAGTAAATCAAAACTTACAACATGGCTCTAGTCCCTGAGGACTTAATAGATGATGAATCTCTAATTGGTAGGGTTTACTATGATAACAAGATCTTTTCCCAATCTCTTCCATTAGTTAGGTGGTCCATAATTGAATCCTTCTCATTAATGGATAGGACCACCCATGTAATAAATATAATAATTAATTGGCTAAGGAGTAAAGGGGTCAAGGTTACCAAGGAGACCTTGAGTATCAGTGATAAGAGAAGTGAAAGAAAAAGGTGTGGTAATAATAGTGGAAGGTTCCAATATTGGAACCCAAAAAAATATGCAAATAGGCCAGTGGTATCACATAAGAGAAATCAAAAACAAAAGGCAAAAAGAGGTTAATCAAGTATCTAAGAGGTAGAAGCATAGCAAATAGATTAGCCAATGCCAACTTCCTCCAAGGACACAATGGTTGATCAAGCATAAATATTTCCCCCTCTTGTCTCTATCATTTCACCAACTATAGTACCTCCTCCTCCTCCTATCTCCACTCCATAATCACCTCAAATAATTGCCCCTCTATTTCCACTAGCTCACCTATGCAAGTGACTCCATTTTCAATAAGTCAATCAACACAATTAGACAGTCAAACTCCACTTTCACTTCCCTCTTTTTAAATTCCTTCCATCTCATCTCCCATATCCATTACTACTTTATTAATCACTAACACCACCCAATAGTACATATTTGTGGATTCAGTCATCTTGACTATAATCCCACTAGCCATCCCAACCATTGGGGTAGTTACTGCTTCATTTTCATCTCCAATAACATTCCCCATTTCATCAACTCTGAGTGTTCCTACCACATTGATTGACTCATTCAATGCCTTAGATTCTACACTTCCATAGGTTCCCCTATTTTAACTACATATGCCTACCCCTCCACTCATGTCACTTCTAGATCCCACACCCCCAGTAGGCACATCAATTTCACTTCACCCATTCAAACACCCATCTCTTCCATTCCATCAATAACCTAATCACCCACCCATGAGGTAGAGATAGAGGGACTCACTAATACAACTATGGATGCTCAACCCATAAAAGGGGAAGAGATTACCAAAACATCAGCTAATAATTCAATGGCAACATCAATGATGGATACAACATTTCTCACAATAACCACTAGTACAGCAACTTCAATTAAAAATTCATAGATGATAGTGCCAGGTTCACAATATGCCACTCCAAGCTAGCTAGTGCAATCAGTATGAAAAAAATAGAAACAAATGATGTCAGCCAACACACTAGATTTTGTTCTATTACAAGCATCCAAAAGATCAAAGTCAAGCCCCATAACCATATTGAGGATATCATATGATTCAATAGGGGAGAGATATGTGGAAATTACAATCCCCCACTAAACAAACAAAAATAAGATCGACTGGTCGGGGATTATCAAATATCCAAAGTGCAACTAGGTTGTCCTATAAGAGAGGGACTGAAACATGATGTTTAGTCAAGTATTAGCTCTCTTTTTTAGAATATGAATAGTGATAAGGTCATAAATGATGATTTAAAAATAAAGTTGAACAATTTAAAATAGGTATAAAGATGTTTATAGATCTAGTATCCCAATCAACTCATTATATTGTTCAATTTACTAATAAAGAAACACTTGAAGTAGTAACAGCAATTAAAAATATGGGAAGGGCCAAAAAATATTGGGTTGAGGATTTTATCATGAAAGGAAAAAAAGTAATTAAGCTATAAATTGACTATTATAATACTTTGAAATATGAGCAGGCATCCTTAAAAGCAAAAATAAGAAAATACGAGGAAGAGATTGAAAGGTTGAACCTATTCTTCCCAAAATTGCAAGTTATTAACCTGATTAAGACTAATACCCTCATTGCAAATAAGATATTGAAAAGTGATGTAGAGCATGAGGAACTAGATAGGGCAGCCATTTTCAGAGTGAGAATACTCACTGAGAGTATTAACAAGGCCAAGGCTACATGTGATAAGGCCATGGAGACAATCTATGACATTGAGGATTTGCTCAGTAGATTGTCATGTGAAGCAATAGATCAACAAGATCAAATCCTTTCAGCTCAAGAAGTTTAGGATAAGTTAAAAGGATTAGTTAAGAGAGATTTAACATGGGATACAATAGTCAACTTGAGTTCCATCCACCTATTCATCAGGTATCATAATACATTGGATTGGATGGGGAAAGAAACTCAAGTATATAGGGTTGAATCTAGAGAACTCTCTAAAATAATGGTAGAATGTGAGATAAGCAACAAATATTCATTTGGTCATAACAAATATTGCCTCTAAGAGATCTTCAAAATCTTTGATGCTTATATTGCAAAAATACAAGCAAAAAAGGACATTGAATCCTTAGAGGTCATGATTGTAGACTAATTCTTTCAATTAATTGTAAAATCATTTTCTGTAAATTTCATTTCTTTGTTGTAAGAAACATTGTAAAGTTATAGGTTTCAAATTACAACTATCATTTTGGTAGCTCTTTTTGAGAAAGTGCCACTTGTAATTTTCAAGCATCCTTTTGACGGGTTTTTAAGTTACAAAAGTGAAACTTGTAAATTATAATTTTCTTTTTGACAAAGTTTGAGTTGCTTAACTTGCCAAAACTCATGTTGTGATTTAAATTTCCAATTTATTCAAGTGGAATGACTTAAAATGTTGTAAAATTCTCAACTAAAACATACAAGTGAGGTTTTACAAGTTATAACCTAAAATACCTAAAAGCATTCAATGTTTCTAAGTGTTAGTTCATTTTGGTGCCCCATTCCTTGGAAAAGATAATAGCAACTTAACTAAATACAAAGATGACATTTACATGAATATTCAATAGATTTATCCATGCCTCCAGCACTTGTTAAAATTCCCAATAGTTGCATCTTTCTTGTTCCAACCATCTACCTCACTATGGATGTCATTCTAAGCAAAAGATCATGCCATTTGCATGAGGTTTTATGTATTTTCTTGATCTTTAACTGGGCATAGGGTTTTGATAACTACCTCTCTTTTAAGAGAGTATTTTTGTTTAAATATGGGTACCATGGCATAGCCCTTATCTTTTTATTGTTGGAGAAATTATTTTGTATTTTAAACAATTGATATACATGTTGTAACCTAGAGAATGATAATGAATTAAAGTTTTACCTTCCTTGTTTGTGTTATCTTTGTGTATGCACAACTATTTGTCAAGTTTGTGATTGCTTTTATTCTTGTTTCAATCACATAAATTCATCTGTGGTATTATTTTTCCCTTTTGAAAAGTTGTTTGATTAAAATAAAGAATCTTATTCCTTATATGATAAGTGCCCAATATTACCTTTGGTTGCATATTTGTATAGGTTTGTGCTCCAATATACTTCAGTATATTTATTGTTATATTATGTTCATACAAAGCAAGCATTAATTTCTACTATAATTATTTGGTGAAATCACCATTTTCTAGTTTTACAAATTCATTTCTAAAACCCTTTTCCTCACAAGTCAAACCCTAGTTAGGAGTAAGATCACTAAGAAGTAGTATTTTAATGTGAACTAGTAATATATCAATTATACTAAACTTAGTGAAAGGAATTCAACCTTCTCTAAAGGTTAACCTCAATTTTCCAAGGTCCCATAGCTTGGAGGTGATACCATTGTGTCATTATATTTCCCATAATTTGCAACTCATACTATATAACACACTACTGCACAAAGATGGGTGCAAAGTCTAAGTGATAATAATGTGGAGAAAAAAATCCCATATGTAGGGATTTGTTTATAGCTATATATTTTTATTTCTAAGTATTCTCTCATGTCGTAGCTTATGTTAATATTGAGAATTATAAAATGAAATATATTTTGTTTATATCTTTATTATCTCAATTCTAAGTATGTTATTTTCTTACAACATATGTAGACCTTGAGAAACAAAACAAAAAAAAACAAGTATTGTGATATATCTTTAGTACATGCACTTTGTAGACACTCCTTTTGGTCACATTTTGTGTCTAAGTGGACTTCAGATTGATTTTGACCAAACAATGTAAATTAATCCTAGAAGTCACTGAATGTCCCAATTTTATCTACACATCAAACATTAGTGCCCAGAATCATGTTGAGGCATCCCTATTTGGGGTATTATCCTGTACATAAAACCTCCCACATATTCATCCCCAGTCAAATTATGACCTAGAAAATTGACAAAATGGCCTTTTGACCCATTAAGCGGGGCACTTATCCAATTCCTAAAATGCCAAAACCCTAATCAAAATTAATCAATTAAATAAATCCAATTAAATTCTTAATTGAAAACTTCCATGTTTTATTAGTGAATATCTATTTTATTAAAAATAAAATTTAATAAAAATGAGGTCATGATGATGTCATCATCTTCAAAGTTAAGGAATTAGAAATATCTTCATAAAATCCTTAAATTCAAAAATGGAGAGCCATGCTTAATAAATGGGATCTTTATCCCAAATATTAACTACTTGTCCCTTCCCTAGCTTAACCATGGTTAAATCTAATCTAACTACACTTGAGTTAGGGTTAGTTGGAGAACCTATAAATATAAGTGCCAAGGCCATTATTTAAAAAACTTTTTTATGCAAAGAAGTAATGCCAAATCATCTCTAGAAAGCTTCATTTTTTTATCACATGCCAATCCAAGCCAAACCACAAGTGGACAAGGAGAGGTGTTGCCTGTAAGACAAACACATTGACAAAGGACCTTGTTGGACATAAAATCCAAGCATGAACACTCTTATATACCAATGAACAAACACCAATTGACAAATAAGGTAAAGGTAGTCTTTATTTATCTTCTAGTTATATTTGACCTTAGCTATGTAATTACTCACCTAAGTACTTAGGCAAGCAATAGTTATTTTCATTGAGTTGTTGGATTTGAGGTTTGTAATTCCACTAACAAGAGAAGCCTAAAAATGTATTTTATAATATTATGTTACATAATGGCATGCCTAGTGGGACCATGTACCCCATATTCACTAAGGGAGTGATATTGGACCTTAAAATCCAAGAAATGCTCACTTATAACCTTAGTTTTTTAGATTTTTTGCCTTGAAAGTCCATGTTTTTATTTGATTGCATTTCAACAGCTTCATCACTACTAATCGACAACTTAGCCAATTTTTTTATGATCTATTTTCAACTATTTTTTTCAAGAAATACAACTTTATTATTGCATTTTGATGACTTTGAAAAAAATAGTGACTTCACCCCTGCATTTTAGCAACTTTGACCTATAGCATAACTTCACCCACATAAAATAAATTTAACCCCTGAGAGTGATGACTTTGTTAGGTAACCATCCTCTATGTTTGCATAATTTTTAAGGAAAAAAATGAATTTTACTAATATAATCGGTGACTTCATGCCTACTAAATGATGACTTCACCAAAACTATGTTTTGTCTATGTTAGTTTTACAAGAAAATGACAACTTTTCCCTATTCTATAAATGATGAATTCACCCTATGTTAAAAACTTGAGAGATTCAAGAATGAAAGTTGTTTTGGACTAACCATTTTAAACAAACACAAATTAATCCACTAACATTTTTTATAGGAAACTAGGTCAAAAAGAGAAGTTTTTAATCACTTTAACAGTCATTCACACTTGTCTTTTTTATGCTTAAAAATCACTTGTAAAAAAACTTTACCTTCTATTTTTCAAAGTTACAAGTTCAAACACAAAGTACCAAACTTCACTTCAGCTTTTTTAGTGCTTAAAAAAATAAAAACATTGGATTAGTTCTCATAAGATATTTTTTTTCTTTCCTTCTTTGCAAAATTACTTGGTTTCTTTTCCTAGAGTGGTTTCTTTTTAGAAAAAATTCACATGTATGCTCTCTCCCCATCCCCTTTAGGTTACTTGGGTGATCAAAAGTGCATCATTTTTTCTTTTTTGGTTGAGTCATAGAAGTGAATAAAAGTTGTGTATGCTCTCCCAAAACTCTAAATGACTCGGGTGACTTGAAAACAACCCTAAAGTTCTTCCATTTGTATTTATTTCTTTTTCCACATTAGCTTGTGTCATAGCCTCCTCATGAGTTCTCTAGGAGGACTTTATCCTTGGGTTTCATCTCCGAAAACTATTCTAACCCCACTCTCTGATGGGGTATACAAGTTGGGCATACCATTAGATGGGATAATAGTGAGTGGTTACCCTGACCATCCTAATGAGTTCTTAGACCATGTGGCAATTATACATTAGAATTCACCAATAAGTACATGGATGAATTTATTATTTAAAATAACAAACCATTACATAACAAGCTAGGAATTTTGGACTCATTTGACATGACTACTTGTTCATATTAACCACATGTGTGGAACATCTAGAATGCATCAAAAAAATTAGATTCAGATCAACCCCACTTATCATGAAATATTCAACCAAATGATGATTTGATTTGGCACTCTAAGTTCTTGTCATGTACCAATGCTTGAGAGATAGAGGGGGGCTTAAAAACTTTATCTGCATGTGCTCTTATTTTTTTGGATTAATAATTAATTCCTTTTGAGCATTGGTATATCGGTGGAAACTCTGAAAGAGACTATGCAACCTTGTTAATTTAAGGGTAGTATGTGCACTTAGGTGCTTTTATTAAAATTTTACTTGCATTTTTTTAGGGTCTAAATTGTTATTTGTGTCAAACCACAACCAAAACAGAGTCAAAAAATTCAAAACCAAAACACATGTTACTACTACCATTTTACACCAATAAGTGTTATGTTGTCGAAATCATTAAAAACATTTACCTTGAATTGAGAATTTCAAAATTACTTTTATAAACTTGGTCAAAGATATGTTTTTATGTTACCCAATTCATCTTAAAACATTTACCTTTATTCACAACCAAGTCCAAAATCATTTGTATACCTTTGTCCCAAAATTATCGTTATGCTACCCATTTGAGTTGAGACCATTATTCATTTGAAGATTTAAGTCTTTTATACCAATTTTGAAAGTCATCTTTCAAATTTTAGATCTAAAACTGATTGGTCTACACTAAAGTCTTGTCAAATTTGAGCTTGGGTGTTCACCTTTTACATTTGGATTATGCATCTTAGATCAATATCTTGATTGATTTAAAGACCTTTGTCTAAATCTAGGAGTGGTTTATTTTCATTTGTGTTAAACTAATTTACCATCTCAAACTAAGGTCAAAACTCATTATTCAAGAATAGCTCTAAGTATGGCTAGTTTATATTCAAGTCTTGCCTATAACTTGGGCTTGAATGTTTCACTCTTTGATCTTAGTTTATTACTTTAGATTGACTTTCCCATTAGTTTCAGACACATACCTAGAGTAAGTTCTTTGTTCTAAGGTTAATCTTATCTTAATTTCATGTGACAATATTAATCTATGTGCCTAGATCAAGTGTTTCAAACCATTTACCTTAGAATTAGATTAATTTCAAGATTTTACTTCAACCATTTCCTTTCCAAGTTTAGCCTTGTGATGTTATCTAGAGACCTAGCATTGTTTTACCACTTTAGACCTAGTTTATTCCTTTTTTAAGTCTATTTTTATGACATTTTCCAAATACTTAGCATTTTTTTACCACATTAGACCTAGTTTGTTCCTTTTCCAAGAGTCTACCTTTGTGATGTTGGATAAATACCTAGCATCTTTTGTTTCTTTGTCATACCTAGATTAAGTTTGTTCGAAGCACCTTTCCAAAGACCGATTTCATGTGCCTAGTTTTATACCTTAGTTTATTTATGTAGTTCAAATCTCATATTCATCATTCCAAGATTTGATTTTGTTTAGAAAAATTTCCAAGACCAAGATCTAAGTTTTCCATTTGTTGACCATTCGTTCAAAATACCTTAGAGTGAAAGTGATATTTTATACCAAATTTTGATTGTTAGTTTTTAATAAGGGGTCCTTTATAGGCCAAGTTTAAACCATTTACAATAATAGAACAAGTTTTAAGACATTTGTAACAAGGGATCAATCTTCTTAGACATTGTTTCGAGCATTTGTGAGCATTAGAAATTTTTCTTCAAGAGATATTAGCCATAAATTTGGATATGCCTAATTATACACATAATAGGACCATGTATAATCTGTATTACAATAATGTAGTCATGAATGACCCCTTTGTTCAAGACCCATATGGTGATGATGTAGTTTGTGAGATAGATCCATATCCTTTTTATGTTACTTAATATATAGAACAAGGACAGGACCCACTAGCACATTAATTAGTTAATGCACCTCTTTATCCAATGCAAGAGCAAGAACAAATGACCCAATACCTTTCCAATGTGCCACCCGTCATCAAATAGGTCCAATAATAGCCATACTATGTAACCATGCCAACAAATTATGACCCATAATTGTTTGATCGTTGCTTACTTGAAAATAAGGATGAGATTTTAGTTAAGGTTGTATAGGTAGGAGCAAAATTTATTGCAAACTTTTTTTATGAAATTCTACCTAATTTAAAGCACCTAGCAAAACAACTCAAGTCATACCAATTGAATAGCCTTCCACTAGTTACCATTAGGCACTTTTTATAATACCTAACCAAAACCTTAATGTGATTTCAAAAGGAAAGGTTCCAATGGCTAACCAATTTTCCCAGATGCAGTAGGCATATCAGATGTATCTTAATTTAGCTCAAAATTTCAATGTTATAGTTGTTTTGAATACCCCATTTATAGAGTTATCTATTTCAATAGGGATACAAGTTGATTCTCTGAGCCATACTAATGTAAATGAAAATCTATTTTTCCAAAATAAATCAATTGGTGACATGTTCAATGTCTCAACCATTGAGGAATAAATTGTGGCTTCTACCCAAGACCATTTTTGAAACATATTAGATAACATGCAAGTGTATCCCAATTAGAACCAAGGTGGGTTGAAAATACCACAAAATAATCCAAAACAATAGATCCCTCTTACCAATACCATGAGTGGTTTTTAAAAACAGGTGGAAAGCATGCCTAGCTCCAAACCATAGTATGTCACTATCAGCCCTCAACTAGTAACTTCTTCAAACATACAAAAGGGGGCAAGTAACCAAACATAAACCAACACTCTACCCCAACAAGTGGTGATTACTACCCTACCTCAATAGGTGATGATTAATATTATACAATTACATACGTATACCAATGTGCCACTAAAAAAAATGGTGAGTTCATCACAAACATTATCTAATCAACAACGTATTCTTATTGGTCAACAATAAATACCTAACACATAATAAATGCCCAATTCACAATAGATGTTTACTTAAAAAAGAGGTCACAACTTACATCAATTTCCCATTAGGCAATAATTACCTTTTACTCAATGTGTATCTCATATATAATAGTTACCCAACATGCAACACATTCAATAGCAAGGCTTTAGTCAATAATAGTTACCATTTATACAATAGGGTTTGACTAGTTAACAGCAAGTTCTTATTCAAATCCAACAAGTGCAGTACCTTCCACCAAGCCATATACCTTTGTCATAGCAATAATTCCCTCCAAATCAAATCCATATTTAAACCCTAAGTAGAATGTTTATCAATAATTTATACCATACCATCAACCTGATCCTAATGCATAGATGTATATTCCTAGTCGATCGGTCCATCAAACCAACATTCCACAATACCCCATTCCCCCATTATACCTTGGTCAAGGTAATCCACCCTTGATCACCCAACCATAACAAAAACCAACTATTTCATCTAGCTTCCTATCCCAAGAACTATAGAAAATTAAGGTTGCAATTTTAGCCCTTTAGAGAGAAAAGCAAACCAATAAGTTCAAATTAGATGATGTGTGTTCATATCCATTTAACATGGAGTACCTCCAAATACCATTTCCTAAGCTATGAGCCACTAAAATTTGAAAATACAAGGGAAAAGGACTCTTTAAGGAGCATTTGAAAGAGTTATTTGTGAAATACTAGCCAGTAGCCTATAGTGACACTTACTTCTTCTCTTTCCTTGAAGTTTAGTTGGATAGGCATTAGAGTGGATTCTTAAGTTGTTGAATAACTTGATATCTGATTTTGATGATCTTTTAGATAAATTTTTATAACATTTCTCCTAAAATTTCAAGCATGATATTTTGGTAGTTGAATTGAGTCAGGTCAACCAGAAGGTCGGTGAGATCTTTGTGAGTTACTTGTAATGATGGAGAATTCTTGCTAGCCACTTCACCCTTAATTTACTAGATAAATAATTAGTAGTTGTGTTTACCAAAAATTTGCATAGTGAAATATCTGATCACCTAGAGCTTCAATGTTCTCACACATTCAAAGAAATCATTGAAAAAGGTATACAAATTAAAAAGGTTCTTATTAATAAAGGGATTATCAATTTGTCTTCTTCAAACCAAAACCAAAATGTAGGCCCAAGTCAAAACCTAAACCTAATCCATGTATAGGCTTTTACACCCACTTAGGCTAATAAATTTGAAAATCTAAAGCCTTTAACCATAATAAGAATGTTTTTGGTAATGGAGTCACTTAGTCATATCATGCCCAAATGTTGTAAACACCATCTTCTCAACCTATTAAATAAATGTAGCTTATTTTGTAAATGCATCCTATTTCATAAATGTAGTCTATTCCACAACCATGACTAGCTCCACAAATGTAATTGCCTCCATGCATGAAGCCACCTTAGACACCACCTTTACAAACCCCTCCTCCAAGAATCAAACCAAATCCTAGTCTTTACCAACCTTGGTGAGCCTATGGAAGTAATGTTTCATAAATTATTCATAGCCAATGTGATTTGTTTGCCAATTCCAAAGTACTTTCCTAAAGGTGTGCCTTACCTAGATTGGTACAAAGAGCATGAATTTTATGAATACCATTGTATTCATGGATATTCAATATATTTTTATATGTAGTTAAAGCATTTCATTGATAACATGTTATAAAATGGAGAGATCTAGTTGGATAATGGGTCTTCTACGTCCAATCAGAACCTAGATATTTACCAAGACCCTTTTCCACAACATAACAATGCCAATCAAAACTAGAAATAATGATGGTCATCACCACAATAATAATAAAAAACAACAACAACAACAATAATGCCAATCATAAAATAGATGAAACTAAGGCCAGAATGACCCCAATAACTAACATACATATCACATAATTGCACATGACTACAATATATATTTAGGTCATGTTGTAGGTGGTCATATATCCGTAATTACCATTAACCCTCAACCAAATTCCAATAGACTGGGACAATTACCTAACAATGTCTATTAGACTCCCCATATTGGTAATCCTTCATTGACCTATGACCGTATCCAAATGCATTGAAATTTAAGAATTACCATCATAGGCCCTTCACCTTATTCTAGTTATAATGATCCTTTACCTAATTTTTATTGTTTGATCGTAACTTAGTGGACTAAATTTACCATTTTAGGCCCATAACCTTCTACTAATGAACCCATTCAGCCCACTATACCAACTAGGAGTAAGCCAATTACCATTGTTAAGGAGAAAACATATGATATTGTGGAACAATTATAAAAGATGACCACAAAAATGTCTATCATATATTTGTTGTGCACATCTACCATCCAAAAAAATATCCTTACTAAACTCCTGACCCTATCCCATGTACCCAATGACATTACACCAAAAAAAATTCAATCTTTGGTTGGACACCTAGCCCCAGGCTAGAAATTAACCTTTGACCAAAGTGATGTGTCATCCCTAAGCCCTCTCCATAATAACCTATTATATATTGAAGTTGTTATAACATGACATAAAGTTAAATACATCCTCATAGATAATGGATCAAGCCTTAATATTGTGTCTCTAAAGTTAACAAATCATCTAGGATATATAGTAGCTAACCTTTAGCTAGAGACTATTACCATCAAGGCCTATGATAATGAAGAGTAGGAATCACAAGGAACCATCTATTTACTAGTTGGCATTGGGCCTTTGACCCATGACACACTTTTTCATGTTCTAGATCTAGATATATCATACAATTTGCTTTTGGGTAGACCATGGATATATAAAATTTGTGTAATACCTTAAACCTTGCACCAGTGTATCAAATTTCCTCATTATATCATGGATGTAACTATTCATGGAGACTTACATCCATATCATTATTGCAAGAATTCAGAGGCGGAGTATGAAATCTATAATTATCATTTTAGCTTAGACCCCATACCAAAGAAAGATAAGGATAAGGACATACTTATTATATTGATAGAGACCAATTACATAGACCTCGATAACCTTGCCTCAACTTCACATACACCTCCTATTAAAATTTCTAATCATTTTACTATTTTGAATAATGGTCCAGGAGAATACTCTACCCATAATACCTTCCATATAGCCAAGCTTCCACAAAACCCCAAGACTTATGGAAGGCCTAAATCCAAGATAATTTGCATGGAATGTTGACAAAATGGAAAGGCAAAACTTCATATCCTAATACCTATTGATTTCACACCAACCACTACACAAGAATAAGACCCACTTGTTGAAGATAATTATTGGTTGTATAATGATAATTTGACTGATTGCTACCAAAGTAAAAAGTATCCCATTCCTAATAAGATTATGGATAACCAAGATTATGAAGGAAAAATCCTAGGGTAAAATCAAAATGGTACTATTGAGCCTATTTCTATGACCAAGTATAAAGGAACTCATGGTATTGGATTTAAACTGCCTAGGGGTGACCCTGCCTATCTTGTTCGTGTTCCTACACCAATGATTAGTGACAATGATGCTGATAGTGAAATAGAGTTTGATCATAGTATGTATGAAGACCCATCCACTACCAACCTATTTGACCCTTATACCTTTTGTACCATCATGCTAGTAATTTGTCATTCCCCACTCACCCTTTATCACCCTCAACTCATAGATTGGGACCAACAAGAATCCATAGTACCTCTAAATGAGTTCAATAATAGCAAGGCTTTTTATGATTTTTTGGACCTAAGAGACAATGTTCCTATGAGAGATCATAAGTAAGGATTATCTATCAAATTGGATCCCACTACCTATTTTGGAGAGTGGGTGAACACTCTTAGCCAAAAACAAAAAAGTAAAACATTGAGGTCCCAAAGTGAAAACCACTCTGAGGCATTTTTGGACTAGGGAAAAATAAATAAAAAGGCCAGTCTCTTGGTGAAAACCTATTTTAGGCATTACTAGATGGGTATATACACCCTTCCTCAAATGAAGCTAAAGAGACCACCAACAAAAAACTTTTCCTTTGGGTTCAAACTTAGTACAAAGGAGCAATGTGCTTTTGAGCAAATTATTCAAGAGTGTCCTGAAGTGTTTGTTACATTCCCCTTGCCACCATTAAGAGATTCTAATTCATCCTATTTAGGGTAACTTGAAGAATTAGTCTGATCAGAGGACTTTACCATTACCAACCAATTTACATCTTTAATGATTATTCTATAATATGGCTCTACTCTCCTTGTAGAGGATACTTTAGAAGTCAACATTAGGACTCCATATGATCCTAAGTGGATAAAACTAAGAGTGTCCCTCACTAAAGAGGAACCTAAAGTTATTATATGTATTCTAAGATATTTCATAGACATTTTTATATGGTATTACTTTGATATGCCAAATTTAGATCAATCATTAGTTCTACACCATCTTGTAGTTCATCTAGATGTTAATCTGGTTAAGCAAAAATTGAGGAAAATACATCCTCACATTGCCATATTTATCAATAAAGAATTAGATAAACTCTTAGATGTAAGATGTATTATACCTATTGATTATTTAGAGTGGAACTCTATATTGTGTCATTCAATAAAAATCCAAAACGTATCAAATTGTGTATTTATTTCTAAGACATTAACAATGTCTACCCAAAGAATGACTTTCCTTTATTGAACATCAACATGATTGTTAACTCCACAACCAAATATGAAATGTTTTCCCTCATAGATAGATTTTTAGGATATAACCAAATCAATATTTCACTAGAGGACCAACATAAGACAACATTCACCACACCTTGGGGAAAGTTTACCTATTAGGTCATGTCTTTCAATCTCAATAATGTAGGGGAAATAGACCAAAGGGCCATGATTGTTATATTCCATGATATGATGCATGTTATTATCAAATACTATGTTGATGACATACTGGGTAAATCTAAGACTCATACAGACCATCCAATTATACTATAGAGAATATTCAAAAGGCTTTATGAATATAAGGTTTGAATTAATCCTAAAAAGTATGTCTCGATGTTACTTCAAGCAAATTGTTAGGCTATATTGTCTCTTATCAAGGCATTTAACTTGATCCTACCAAATTTTAGGTCATTACCGAGATGTCTCCACCTTTTACTTTGAAACAACTTCATAGTTTGTAGGGTAAAATACAATCTATTAGATACTTTATTTCATAGTTGGTCTATAAATACCCCCTATTCACTGATCTATTGAAGAAAGGCACTACCTTTTCATGGAATGAAGACTACCAAAAGGCCTTTGAGCACCTAAAGGAATACACTGCCAATCCACTTATTCTACTACCACCTACATTAGGAAATTCATTCTTACTTTACCTATCTACCACTGAAAATGCCCTAGGGGTACTTTTATCCCAACATGATGAGCATGAGAAAGAACATGTGATGTAATATCTAAGTTGTACACTCATATCATATGAACACAATTATCTGTCAATTAATAAAGCTTATTTAGCTATGGTCTTTCTAACCTAGAAGTTACATCATTACATGCTCAACAATAAGACCTTAGTCATTGCCAAAGTAGATCTGCTCAAGTGTCTATTATCAAAAATTCTTTACAAGGCCACATGGCTAAGTGGATCATGTTTTTGAGTGAGTTTGAGATAGAATATATCAATCAAAAATTCATTAAGGGACATGTACGTGTAGACCAACTTACCAAAACTCCCATATCATATACTCAACCACTTACTTTTGCATTTCTATATGATTCTATTATGACCATATTAGAAACACCTCCTAAAGAGTAGTAATGAAAGCTTTATTTTGACATTTATTTCATGTCTCATGGGTCAAGAGTAGGATTGTTGTTCATAACACCATATGGGGATCTTATTCCCAAATCATTCTATATTAGCTTTCCTTGTACTAATAATATAGATAAGTATGAAGCACTCATTACGGGACTTCATCTAGTGGTACAATGGAACATTTAACATGACCAATTCACAAATTATCATTAATCAAGTTATAGACTAATTCCAGACTAAAGATGACAAGCTAGTACCTTATAAATCCATGTCAAACACTCTCAAGCAAAAAAATTATCACATTCAATTTTAACACATACCTCAGGATAATAACTGAATAATAGATGTCATGGCTATAATTGATTCTTTGATCCACAACATAGACAAGGCAAGAGACTATCAATTCCTCATTGAACATCTTATAGTTATTGCTCATGAACCTTTGTTCATTGAAATGATCTATGATATTATTGGTCCTAGTTCTATTTGTTATTCTAAATTATATAATTACCTCCATGACCAAGTCCTTCCACCAAACCTTTCACATAATAAATAAAAGACCTTCACACACCAAGCCTCTCACTATACCTTAATTAGACCTACACTTTACTAGAGAAGCTTTGATATAACTTTGCTTCATTGTTTAACTTTAGTAGAATCTAGATTAACATTGAGGGAAGTTCACAAAGGAGTTTGTAGGGCCCACACCAATAGGGTTATCCTTGCCAAAAATCTCATACATATTAGTTATTATTGGCTGACCATAGAAGAAGATGTAGGTGCTTATGTTAAGAGATGTAAACAATTTTAGAAGAATACACATTTGACCCATGCTCTAGCATGAACACTCAAGCTAATGACTACACCCTATCTATTTTCAATGTGGGGACTCAATCTCATTGGGAAGATTAACCCTTCTTCTTCAAATGGCCATAAGCATATTCTTACTACCACTAAGTACTTTACTAATTAGGTTAAAGCTATACCTCTCACTTACGTGATAGGCAAGCAAATTTTCAAATTCATCTTTAACCATCTCATTTATCGTTATGTTATCCCATCTACCATTATATCTGATAATAATTTTGTATTTAAAAACAAGGATGTCAAATCACTTTGTATCGAGTTTAACATTACCCAACATTTTTTTCATTGTATATTACTTATAAGGTAATGGCCAAGCAGAGGCATATAACAAGACCATTATAAATATTCTTAAGAAATTCATCAATGATGTTGTCCATGATTGGTAGTTGTAAAGCTTTCATACCCTCTAAGCCTGCTGTACTAATTACCACACTCCAACAAGAGCCACACCATATTTCCTTATTTATGAAACTGAGGTCATTTTTCCCATCAAGGTCGAGTTACCTTCTCTGCACATTTCATCAAAACACATACTTGATGACATGGATTACATAGTAGCTCATGTGAAATAGCTAAACTACTAGATGAAAAATACATGGTCATTGTGAATAGCCTTCAATCATACCAAAACTAGATATGTGGCCAATATAATAAGTGTGTGAAGCACAGAGAGTTTGAGCATGGTGATTTTGTCCTCAAATAAAACTAAAAGAACACCACTACCAATAAAAATAAAAAAGGAAAGTTCAAGCCTAATTGGATAAGACATTATGTGATTGTTGCTAACTATGAATCTGGAGCATATAGGTTATCTATGCCATAAAGAGATGAACTTGATGAACCAATGAACATAATACATCTCAATCATTATTTTTCTTAAGATACTAGAGATATTGTCTATGAGGATCATTTAATTTTTATTTTTACATCACCTTATATATATCATACCATATACCATTATTCATGTATCTTCTCTATTGGAAGAAGTTGTTTACCTTCCCTTACTCACCCTTTTGACCTTGGTTTCAGTCCATTGGTACTTTGGGCACCTTTATTGATTTGACAATTACATCCTTCATTATTATCACATTCTATCTCATTACCTATGGTATTGATTCTAACCGTACTTGGTAAAATTAGTATCACAGACCCTTACTATTGTTTCCTATAACCTAGGAGTAATTTTCCTACCATTTCTTGATGCATCACTATTTCATACATTGTCATTTTCCTATTTCATGAACTTGTTTTTACATAGTCAGATCCTCTGCTAGAAGGCGGAACTACATTGACTTGAGGTCCTTCGAGACTATGTAGGCAACACTCAATTCACATTGAGGTCAACTCATTCACCCCATTTTCCATGCTCTCATCATTTTTTGAGCACCTTAAGCCCATGCTCTTTACATTATGTGAGCACACTAAGCACACACTCACATCATTTTGTGAGCACCCTTAGTCAACACTCTCATCATTTCACAATCACCCTAAGTCGATGCTCTCACCATTTTGGAGCACCCTAAGCCAACACTCTCACTATTTTGTGAGTCATTTTTATGTGCATTATGCATTTTAAATAGATGCATTAATTAACCCTTCTTGTAATGCTCTCACCATTTTACAATTAAATTTAAGTAATGCTCTCACTATTTTCTAAGGAACCTAAGCCATGCTCTTGCCATTTTGTGAGTTAGCCTATTTTATGTCTCATAATTCTCCATTGAGTTGAGATGCCTATAAAAACCCAAAAATATGCATATATGCTATAAAAATCCTAAACACACCTTCACATTAGGATATTCAAATTTTATCCATGCCACTTAGGATGTGTATCTCCTAGTCAATAGTTATAATTGAAGCATTCACTTAGATCCCATCATGACCATTTCCATTTACCTGTTCTATTTTTTTATCATGTTTCATCCCATTTCTAGGAAAACTACATTTGGCCTAAAGTTCATGTTGGACCTTGTATCCATGAGACTATGTAGGCAACATCTAATTTCCTTGTGTATTTGGAGTCAGCTCAACTAGTTTTAGTGGTTAATTTCATTCATTGTTCTCTTATATTATTCTTTCTTATAGGTTTGTCTCCAAACACTCTCACCATTTTACAAGTTATTTATGCTCTCATCATTTTTTGAGTCATATACCTCTCATACTCTCATCATTTTATGAGCTTATTTTCATCCTTGACCTTAGATGTAGTAAACATTATGAACCAAGTTCATTTGTGAGTGCTCATATTTTATCTTTTAGTATGGTTTTAAACTAAACCATGCTCTCATGGTTTCATGACTTCTTGTGCCTAATTTTCTCACAATTATGAGCATCAACCCTTCTTATTTTATGTTTTTGCCATTTTGTGATCCCATCCCCACTTTCTTCTATAAGCAAGTTCTCTTGCTTATGATTATTTTTTTTCTATCCCACACACTAGGAGAAATACATTTGGCTTGAATTTCATGTTGAACCTCATGTCTATGGGACTATGTAGGTAGTGTCCACTTACCTAGTGCATTTGGAGTCAGCTCAGCCACCCCTTCCTTACTCTTTTATTCCCCCTAACCTTTCTAATAGTGTTGTTCCCTATAACCTAGGGGAAACATTTTGTGCCAAACATAACACTTCTATTACATGTGTATAAATAGTTAGATTAGTTGTTTATTTATTTGCAGTTAGATTAATATTTTGTTCATCTACATTTAAATTAGTTGTTTGTTCTTTTATCTTAACTTAGGTTGTCACTTGATATTACTTAAATTTATTTTTTTATTTCATTGTTTTAGCTTAGTTGGTTGTTTCATACACCTTAGATTCATTTATTATTACTTTATGGATTTTCCTTTTAAGTGTTGTGTGTCTAAAGATAATTAGTTTACACTTGAGTCTTGCTTACAACTTGGGCTTAAGTTATTTATTTTTTGACTTTAGATTATGTTGTTCTACCTCCCTTCCTCTCGGTTGTCATAGGATTATTACATTTTATTTTTACTTGAGTCTTTATTAACCATTTCTTGTACTTAAATTTTGAATTTGTAGTCATTCCTATACTTAGCTTATTACATTACATTCAATTGGGATTTGATTGTTCATATCTTATGCCTAAGTGATTTGTATTTACATTTAAACTAAGTTTTCCATGCTTAGGATACACACTATTATTATAGTTTTTTATAACTATGATGCATAATATCATAATATACAATAAAAATTAGGCCAATGGATCTATCAAACAATGCAGTAGGCAATACTTCTCTTTGTTCACAACTGGCATATCCCAAACACCACCTAAACATAAAATAACTAAATCACATGTGAATAGTAATCAATTCTAGGTAGGATGTGCATCTCTATGATATCAGGTACCCTAAATTCATAGCTATCCTCTATGTTAGCTTACTGTTAATCGATGATTATGGATTCATTGCATACACTCTCTTTGTCAATTTGCCTAAACACAACAAATTATTTTTTATTGGTTACCATTTTATCCTACCTTTTTAGGGTAAAATTTGATAATATCATCCTCAATCTACCCTACTAAGGCAAACCACTATGCCAATGATTATAACCACCTTTGGGCAAATCATTATTTTTTGAGCTATCCACCCTACTGGGACATTTTCACTATGCTAATGATTATAACCACCTTTGGTAAAATCATTATCTCGACCCATTCACTCTACTAAGGTAAATCAATATGCCACTAATTATAACCACCTTTGGTCAAATCAATATTTCCACCCCCATTACCTCTAGATCATGTCATTTTCTTCTCTTTGATGGAACATTTGATAACTTTATTTATTGCTTGATCCCTCATGGGGGCATCTTAGGCTATTTAACCACCCTTTGGGGCATAAACCTTTTGACTTAATATATTTTTCATTCTTTTAAAATATGTTACTATTCTTGTGTCTTGAAACTCCTTCAAAAATAGGGGAAAACTATAGACACTCCTTTTTAGCCGCATTCTATGTCTAAGCAGACTTTAGATTGATTTCTAACAAACAATATAAATTAAGTCTAAAAGTCATTAGATGTCTCAACTTTATACACACATCAAACATTAGCACCTGGAATCATGTCAAGGCATCCCTATTCAAGGTATTGTCTTGTACGCAATGATAAACACCCGTGGATTTATCCCCAGTCAAATTACAACTTAAAAATTTGACAAACTAGCCTTTTGACCCATTAAGTGGGGCACTTAACCAAATCCTAAAATGCCAAAACCCTAAGTATAATTAATTAAGTAAATCCAATTAAATGCTTACGTAAAAATTCCATGTTCAATTAATGAATATCTATTTTCTAAAAAGGAAATTTCAATAAAAATGAGGTCATAATAATGTCATCATCCTCAAAGTCAAGGAATTGGAAATATCTTCATAAAAACCTTAAATTCAAAAATGGAGAGTCATGCTTAATAAATGGGATCTTTATCCCAAATATTAATTGCTTTTCCCCTCCCTAACTTAACCATGGTTAAATATAACTTAACTACATTTGAGTTAGGGTTAGTTGGAGAACCTATAAATACAAGTGCCAAGGCCTTTATTTAACAAGCTTTTTTGTGCAAAGAAGTAATGCCAAATTGTCTCTAGAAAGCTTCATTTTGTTATCACATGCTAAGCCAAACCAAGAAAATTCATAGGTGGACAAGGAGAGGCATTGCTTGTAAGATAAATGCATTGACAAAGGACTCCATTGGACACAAAATTTGAGCATGAACACTCTTATATGCGAATGAATAAGAACCATTTAATAGAGAAGGTAAAGGTGGTTTTTCTTTATCTTCTAGTTGTATTTGAGTTTAGCTACATTATTACTCACCTAATTACTTACACAAATAGTTGTTATCTTCATTGAGTTATTTTATTTTGGGTTTTTAATTACACTAACAAGAGAAGACTAACAATCTCCTTCGTAATCCTATGTTACACACTTGAAAAAATAGTTGTAGTGAGAGAGTTTTGACAAATGTCACCATGCTAATGACTCAAACTTGGGAATTTCTCTATGAAAGACTTTAGGTGAGATATCAGACATCAAAACCATCAATTTATTAAAAGTGATTGCCAAAAAACCATCGAGACTAGCTGTCATAGCTTAACTATAATTACTAAAACCATATATGATTGTCTAAGGCTTTGTTGTTAAATTTTCTCTCTTTATATTTGATCAAATTGGTGATCAATAAATGGAAATTAGACAACAAGCATCACTAGTTATAATGTCTCCAAATTGGGACAAACAAGTAATAATGGGATTGGACACAAACCATAATAAAAAAATTGAAAATAATATAGTAGACTAGGCACTCTAAGTCTTCAAACAAACCACCACTACTCTCCAAGTGAACCAAATGCCAAACACCACTAGGGTAGAATTTAATCTACAATCACAACCCTTAATATGCATTCTAATAGTTGAGAATATACTATAAATGATGATGAAAATAATTGTAATAAATACCTAGACATAATGATCACCTTGGATGAAAATATATATCCAAAATTCCAACAAACATAAGCCTTCCTTTCCAATCGCCTAACCTGATATAAACCCTTGAAAATAACTAGCACAATAAGGTAAAAACAATAAATAATTCTAGCCACTAAAATATGAATTTAGACTCCCCAAAATGGCCATTATACCATAGAAAATCTATTCATCACACTTCACAAGTAAGCTGGAAAATTAACAAATAATTATTGTAAATATTAGGGATAATATATAGCCAATGATTTAGGGCCAACAATCACCCCAAACCCTTGAAACTCTCCTTTCAAGTGAGTTTCCCACTTCTGATTTTTATTGCAATAAATTCCAAAATTTATAACTTTATTTTGCTCACAAAAAAGGCCTTCAAAACCTTGTGATTTAATTCCCAAAAATTTAGAATTAATATTATAAATGTACCTTGTCAAATAAAAGTCTTAAACCCCTTTGAAGATTCCCAAAACGTCCTCAAATTGATTCACCCTAATTCAAACAATTATAGAAAATAAATCAAATTATTTTCACTTACCAATAATCCTCTAAATGACATCCAAAAGGATCCTAGGGCAAATTGCCCAAGCTAGAAAAATAGTATAGAATATTTGTAATATTTTATACTTCAGAAACACTCTAAATCAGCTCTAAAATCCCCAAGATCAGCCCTCAAGTCAAGTCACCACAACTAAAAAATAATTAGCATATTATATAACATTTATCAACTTCAATGAACCCTTCCAAATAGCTTGTCCAACTCTCTAGGCAAGTTGCCACACCCTAGAATGGTTTGCAATGCCACGTACAAGTTCCTAAAGCAATTTACCACTCTCCAAGACTTGTAAAATCACCAAAACCAAATTTTGATAGGGTTTTAAGTATTCCTCAATATTAGGTGGTGTCCAAAAACACCTTTTTAGATCCACTACATGTAAACATGTAATTTTGAAGCTTAGCTACAGCCCTTGAATAGAGTTGCCCAAATATTAGGAATGAAGGTTTTCATCCCCAAACCCTTGACACTTCTTGAAGGTTTTAATCCTCAAAATGTGGTAATCAAGCTTGACATACTTGATAAAAGTTTCCAATTCAATATTCAACATAATCCCTTCACAAGATTCCTTGGTTGATTTTATATTCAACCCCCAAGGGTGGCACCCAAGTTGGAGGGTTTTACCCTTTTTAAAACATAAGCATTCAATCTTTTAAAAATCCCTTTTTGAGGGTTTAGGCTCCCATGACCCCAACTTAAGTGAATATCATATTAAAAGTACCTTTTTACAAACTCAACTAAAATTAGAACATTTTAAGTACTTTTTACCTTTTGACTCATAGAAAATCCTCCCTCCTTGTTCCCTTCTCTTTCCTTCCCTTGGCCTTGTGGGATCAACCAAGCTAAGGACCCAAAAGTAAGCTATTCCAAAAATGGGGACATTATAGTCCTCCCCACCAAAAATTACTTGTTTTCAAACAATTATAAAAGCCATGGGGTTTTCCCCACATTCTTCATAATGCATCTTCTCACTAAAATGACTTCCCACTAAAAATAACCTTAAATTTTAACTTCCCATTTTCTAAACATGTACCTTGTTGTTTGCCCCCATATGTTCAATATGTCATAATCATTTCCCAAGAATTCTTCATAACCCGAAAGAACTAAGGCATACCATGTTTGCTTGATTTTGATATAGTATCTCAAGGTGAATAATGTACCTCCATAAAAAGTATCCAAAATTCTATAATAAATCACTATGATCTCCTCATACAACATACCTTGAGTGATAATGGTACATAGGTACAACCTCAATTGAGCATGTCTTCTACAACTTCCTTTATGCATAAGAAAGATGTAAAATCGATAAAATGAAAGCCTCCACCAACTCCCAACATAGATTTGTACCTTATTGATGTATATTCCTACTATTGGTGTTGAGTTATTGATGTTGTCATTGATTTTAAAGTCAAGATGGATGTCATTAATGTCAAGATCAAGAGTTGAGGCCATGTATGGAGGAGTAGTATGAGACAAAGTAGTCATAAGACAAGATAAAAATTGAAGGAAACCTATTATTTCTCTATTGAGGGAGAATTTAAAATCAACTTGGTAATTATTCTAAGGTTTATGACTTGTCAAGGTTAAGATCATGATGCAAGGTAAGCTATCGTTGAGTATTAAGTGTCTTAAGAAGCCTAGTCTAGTCCTTTGAGAAGGTGTATGCACAAATCATAGTGAAGGTTGGTGATATATGTTATTATAGGTCAGAGAGATTGGATAAATTATTTTAATCATGTGAAAGAGGCAAAAATCCTTCATAATATCTCTAAGCTAAGTTTTGAAGCTTAGTCCTTACATTAAGAGACCTAGTGAGAAGGCATAGGCTTGGTAGCATGATGAGATGAGAGGTATGAGACTTGTGTGAAGAATTTTGGTATTTTTTGAGCATGGTATAAGGTTTTATTACATGATTATGAGGTTTTTAAAACACTGCAAGAAGTTTCAAGGTGTGATCAAGGTCTAAGTATGACTGGCAGTTCAAGGCCTAGTGTGTAAAGAGACCTAGTGTGACTTAATGACGGGTAAAGTTTAGTTTTCAAGGTGAAATATCTTATAATATAATTTTTATAGGTATTATAGGTTGTATCAAGTTTTTTTACCAAGTCTAAGGTCATATCTTGAAGAAGAAATCATGGAAATTGGTGTTGAGGTTTTCTATGTGCACATAATGAGGTTGCAAACCCGAGAAGGACTTTATTATGCTTGTTTTCATGTGAAACATTTTCATGAGGGTCCAATTATTTCATGTTATTTTTTTAATGGTAATATATTAAATTTCTTGGAATTGGTTTTGGATTTGAGGGGAAATCCTTTATGAATGATTGCTAAGAATGGAAGGCAGTCTAAACCCTCCTAAAACCTTCATAATAACCTGATAAGAAAGATCTTGTTGGAAATTGCTTAGAATGGATTTTATGACCTATTTTTATTATTTTATATTATAAATGACTCTCCCAAGTTTCTTTATGTGGCATTGGTCTGTCATAAGAGTGAGTGTAAACTACAGTAAACCCCTTGTTTCTTGGATTTTAGATGTAATAGACAGGGTTGACTAGGTCAAAGCATGAAATTTATTAGATTTTTAATATTTATACATATATATTATGACCATTTTGGTTTATTATTACTTTTTAGACCTTAAATATGCTAAATTTATCATGGAATTTAACCTATTGCTAAACATGCCTAATAAGGAAGACAGTGAGAAAACTAGGCAAAAGTGAGAATGAGATTAGGGATGGGTTGCAGTGGATTAGGGATGGATATAAATTAATAGGTTAATTTTTAAATACATATATCACATTTTCCCCTTGAATAATTTTTTTATTTATTCTCATATACAAGTAAAAATTTGTTCTCAAAGTGACCTGTCTAACACTGAGGTTTGTGTAGGGTGAAGACATGAGATTGGTCTGAGAGATCAATATTGATATTGAAAAATGTAATATATATATTTAAATATGTTATAATTATGATTAATAATCATATAAACCCATTTTAATATTCATAAAATTTTCACACATGTGCTCTAAGTCTTGGTTTTCATGACTATGTTTTTGAGCTACAAGCAGTTTTCTATGTATGAGCAAGAATGATGTTCTTGATTATTTTTACATAGATTTGAAGAATAAAATGCACATAAATATATTTCATAGGTCTCATAGGTTATTTTAAATTTATTTATCTGCATGAAAAACTCCTATGAAGGTGTGAAAAGTCAAAGACTCTTGATTGGGTTTTTGGAGCCTATGTATAGTTCTAAGTGAGCATATGAAGATGATCAATTTGAGGTATTTTACCATGTATTGTGAAATATAAAGTACTTATTGATGAAACTAAGGTCATAAATTTTCTATCTATGTGATTTTTTATTTGTTTTATGTGGAAAATTTTAGTGTATGCATCAGATTTGCAAGACAAATTTTATGGCATTGAGAAGGCCTAATTACGAGTATACCTAATTATGTGGTTCAAGGAGTGAAATGAGATAAATGGTGTTGGAGACATAATTTTATATTATAAATGGTTTAATTGAATCATGTTTTAATTTTTTCATCTATTTTTTAAGTCCCATGGTGTTCTAAGGTGGTCAAGGTGAAACGTGTGCTTTGAGAAGGATTAATTGTATTAGGTCTCTATTAGGCCTAATGATGGTTTTGTACCTTAAGGATAATAACCAACCTATGTAGTGGTCGTTTCACTTTTGAAATAGGTTTTTTTATATATTAAAAATTTTATCCAATTATGGATAGGTTTTTTCCTGACCAAGATGGGTGAGAGTAAGAGTCAAGTATAAAGAGAAGGTCTGATAAGCCTCATTCACTAGTTAGAATTTTGAGGATATGAGCAAATGATATAAAGTTTTAGAAACTAGGTAAAGGGATTGAAGACCATGATATATGTTTTTTTAATATTTCATTAATATTTAAATATGTTTCTACATGTGATGAGCAAGGTTAAATGATCTAATTCTACCAAGGAAAGGGCTAGTTGAGCGAGAAGGCCTAATAGGCTATTTGAGAGAGATAGAAGAGGGAGAAGAGCAAAATAAGGTGGTCATATTAATTTGAGTGATAAATATGTGTCCAAACGTGATCAAATATTCAAATTTAGTTTATTTGGTGATGAGTTACTTAGGGTGTTGGTGCCTCCTTGCAAGTTGGTGCTTATTAAAGGACTAGTTGAGTTGGTGCTTAACTAGTGAGGGGTTGGTTCTCTTTGTGGGGTTGGTGCCTCACTAAATCTTGATTAATTACTTATAGGACTGTATTCCAAGTTTTGATTTAGTGGTTTCTATTTCCAAAGAGGGTTCCCCACATATCTCTTATGTTCTTATGTTGTTTGCTTTCATAGATGTTTCTTTATACATTGGTTAATGTATGTATGTGAATGAATGATTTATGGATGATGAGTGAAATTCAAGGAGTGTTTTAAATCAACTGATTCACCCCCCCCCCCCTCTCATTATTTTTACTTCTAATATTTTATATCATATCAATTCCTTTGAAGGAGGCCTAATATCCTAAAAGAGATCTTAAGCAAACGAAGATGGCTAGTCAACAACAAGGTGGTTTTTCTACAAGCAAGGTTTCATTGTTTAATAAATCCAATTTTGATTTTTGGAGTGTCAAAATGAGGAAATTTTTTATGTCTCAATGTAATGATGTGAAATATCCCTTTTATAGGATATTTACTGACACTCACAAAAAATCTAAACACACACATAATTATTTCTCAAAGATCCAAACTACACAGATAAATTTGGATTCCACTTACTTCCTAAATCACCTATGAGACAATAGAAATTTCAGATTTCTCACTTATCCTTAAACATAAAATTTTAGATTTCCTAAATCACCTAATGCACTCACAGATTTCATATTTTTGTACTTTTTATAATATTTTACTTGAACCAAATTACTCTCACTAAATTGAAAAAAATGAACATAGTATTCCCTCTCATAAAAGAGACAACATAACTCTCAAAACAAAGACATAATCTTCATTATATATGAGGAAAATTTACAAACACATAATATGCCTTACATAGCATATTTTTATATTCCTCCAAATGAGAGAATACACTATGACAACACAAACTAAATGACTTGCAACACCAATAAAGAGAAGGTTCCCCAAATACAACAGATACTCCACATAACTAAAATCTGGAAACACCTGCACAATCTGAATCTTCAACACTACAATCTTCAAATTTGTAAATATTCACACCTACAAATGAAATATGGATATAACTATAAAGGGGGGAATCTTTCACCACCGAGACTAGTGTTACAACTCAATGGAAATTCCAAGGAGAGGAAATATTGAACATGCAAGTTCAATTTACAAAGGGGTTTTAGTTTGATAAAATTGAATGCAATACAAATGGAGAGATCCATATTTAAAGAATTTGGAGGAAGAATGAAGAAAGAGAGAATGAAGAATGGGTGGGATAAATCCATCCCCCTAGCACTATTCCATCAATAGTAACCTTTTCCTCACACGTGTGAGAGGATTCCATGATTTCTATGCCCCACCTTGTCTAAAGCATCTCATGATGAAGTTTGACTATCAAGCCCTCAAGTGCTACATCCCACTTTGTCTTTCCCATGTGCAAGGATATTCATGACTCATATTTTGACTTCTCCCATGTGTTTTTCCATTATTTCCAATCAATTTGTCCCCCACATGTGCAAAGGGGTCCCTTTCACATGTGCAAAGTCCTCTTTTTTACCTCTTCCAAGTGTCCCCACTTGATTGCCAATCTATTTGTCTCACCCATGTGATTTTACTATTCTTTCACATGGCCAAGAGAATAAATTATCCCCACTTACCTTTTCATCATTTTAGCAATTAAAAATTGATATGTGGGTCAATGCCATGTCACTCTAGACACCTTATCCACTAAGATACCTCAAGACTATGCCATGTCACCATGAATAATGACATGTGAATAGTGATATGTGAATAGGACTTAGTGAATAATTATTTCCCCACACTACTATTTCCTTCTAATACCTGAATTAGCCTATGAGAATATGATAGGCTATCAATCTTCTGATATCAACCCTATCAAGGAGTAGGGGACATTATAGTCCTCCCTTCCCAAAAGTGCTTGTCCCCAAATAATTATAGATTTGGATGTTATATAATTTGCTCATCCTCTGACTTGGCATCCTCTAAATTCAAATCTTTCCACTGTAACAAAAATTCCATGATGATACAGTTCATAAGCTTCTTCTCTTATACCTCTAGAACTGATTTTAGAACTAGAATTAGTTTACCTTCCTCGTCCAATAGTGGCAACTCTGAATTTGGCTCAATGTGCTACCCAAGCACCTTCTTAAGATAAGATACATGAAATACATTATGAATCTTACTATGCTCAGGCAACTCAAGCTCATAAGCAACATTGCAATCCATCTCAAAATCTTATATGGTCTGTAGAATCATGGCTTCAATTTATCTACTCCACTCTTCTTCAAAGAAGCATGTCTATATGGTTGTAGGCAAAGGAATAACAATTCATCCACATCAAATGACCTCTCCATTATATGTTGATTAGCATACTCTTGTTGTTGGTTCTGGGCTCATTACATATTCTCCTTGAGAGCCTTCATAATATCTTGATTCCCCTCAATCCAATCATCAGCTTTGGGGGATCTACTATCTGCTATTACTAGATCCAAAAAAGGAGGCATCATACAGATAGAGTACCTAAAATGGTGGCATGCCAATGTTCATATGATGGGTGGTATTGTAGCAATGCTCTCCCAAGTGTAACCACTTCACCCATGCTTTTTGATGGCCTGTCACATAACTCTGCAAGCATCCCTTGATCCATTTGTTTACAATCTTTGTCTAGCCATCGATATGTGGATGATAACTAGTACTTGGATTTAACTCAGTACCTACTAATCTAAACAACTCCTACTAAAAAGTAATCATGAATCAGCTGTCTTGATCACTGACTATATTTTTAGGCAATCCATGTAGCCTAAAAATCTCTTCAAAGAATAGTGCCACCATCTGATATGTATTGGATTCTACTGGAATTATGAAGAAATGACCATACTTGGTCAATCTATCAACCACCACATAAATTCAATTCTTACCTTGAGATTTGGGTAGGCATGTGATGAAATCCATTGAAATATTTTCCCACTTTTGGTTCAAAATAGGTAATAGGTGGAGTAATCCCATAGGAAATAAATGCTCAAATTTGCTCTGTTAACAAACTAAACATTCTTTGATGTGATTTAGAACATCATCCTTCAAACCTTTCCAAGAAAATCTCTCATGGATATATCCATAGATCTTGAAGTACCCTGGATGTCCTGCTAAAGGAGTGTCATGTGCAACACTCAAACTATTCTTCTTCATTCATGATTCAAGCATAAGATATATTCTACCCTTATATAATATCATATCATCAATGACCTTGTACCTATCATCCTATAACATCACATCCATGATCTCATAAGCAAACTAATTCTTAGAATACTCAACCAAAATATGAGCCTTCCAATCTACTAAAAATTTTATCATAGAGCAAAAGGAGATTTGCGTAGATAATGCATCAATTAATACATTATTCTTTCCCTTAACATACTCTATATCAAAATCATAAGCTTTTATTTTGCTTACCCACTTTGTTGATGATCATTGAGGTCCTTTTGTTGTGATCTATTCAAACCACAAATCTTTTGCCCACCAAGTACTAACAGAATTTGACCAAGGCATGCAGAATGGTTGGCAAATCTTTGTCATAAGTAGAGTATTCATGCTCTATTTCACTCAACTTCTGACTCTCAAAGGTAATGGAATGCCTATTCTACATCAATACCATGTTGATTCCCACTCCTGAAGCATCACATTTTATGATGAATGGTTATGAAAAGTCTAGCAATGCTAGTATTGGGCATGTACTCATCACCTTCTTTAGGTGATCAAATATATATTGAGAAGATTATAACCAAGCAAATGGTCCTTTCTTGGGCAAGTCTATCAATGGTGCCATCAAATAGGAGTACCCCTTTATGAACCTTCTATAATAGTAACAAAGTCCTAGGAAGCCTCTCAAATGAGTTAGGGTCCTCAGAGGCAACCTGTTGTTCCCAAAATTCGTCACTTGTTTTTATGGACAACACATCGACCATTTTAGTCCTGAAGGCCAAAATGCTCTCTTTCTTTCTCAAAAATGTTCTGATCAATTAAGTTTTTCAATTACTCAAGCCTTTTCAGCTAAGGAAATTGCAGGTTCAACAGGCGGGCTTTCTCAAAGGGAAGTTCAAAACACTTAAAGCATTTCCTAAAAATTATAAGGATGATTCAACACTAAGGTTCAATAAAAAGACTCAATAGTGGGGTTCAAAGAATTAGAATGAACCATTGAACTTCGAAAGGTTCAATGAGTTCAATGAGTTCAAAGGGTTCGAAGTTTAAAGATCAAAGTTTGAGCGAATGGTTGAAGCAAAAGATTCTAGAAAAAGGTTCAACCAAATGGTTTCACCGAATGGTTCAAAAGAATGGGTTCAACTACACCTTAAATGCATAAAAGAAAACTAAGTGAATGCGGCCCTTTACAAAACATTGAATCGCCGAACTGCTGAACCGATGAACTTTGAACCAATGAATCATTGAACCATTAAATCGAAAGAGTTCAAGGTTTAAAGTGGTTCAAGTGACTAGTGATATCCCCACATACATCAAATTTAGGGTGATGGAATAACTATTGATTTTCAAAAGAGCATAGACCTGAGAACAAACTCAATGACTAGCCAAGAAAGGAGTCGAAGGAGCGAGTAGAAAGTGAGAAGATACCCTCGAGAGCTCAAATCACCAGGAAGAGACAAAATGTAGCAAGGAAATAGGGAATGATATAGATAACTCAAAAATATCTATAGAATATTTATTCCAATAGGTGGAGTAGTCCACCAGGTGGACCTCAGAGAACACAAGCATTCAATGGCATGGCCTATTTTGATTCATTAAGTAAAAGTGAATGGACAACCGTGTAAGAATCATAAAGAAGACCATGCAGCCCATGCTTCAGAGGAGACATTTGAGATGATTTAGAGTGCCAAAGTTAAGTTCGATGACCTATTCCAGCATGGCCCCTTCACAGAATTTCTAAATCATTCAATGTAGCATGGGCCATTTCATGAAAACGAGTGCCCAAGTCTTTCTTTGGATGCTATATATTTTAATCTCTCATTTTGAATAAGGGAGATCTCTCTATTATTAGAAGTGGAGCTCTACCCAAATTGAAAGGCATTCTTGAGACTTTGAGCTTAGACTGTTAATCATATTTCATCAAGTGAATGAGAAAGCAAGTGATCTTCCAGACTTTATGTTGAAATAGCTTGTGTTATCTAAGAAATCATTCTTATATCTTTTTCCTATATACAATCTTGTCCATTTAATCAAATAAGTAAAATAAGTGAAAATAAGCTGGAAGATGTCTTGAAGCTGACTGTGGGAGACTTTGTGCTACCATAATTGTCTTTAGTCTGTGTTTTGTGTAAAAGATACTGGAGAGACTTTGGGGGCTCTCTTTATCCTTCGTAATCTTTCACTCTGTTGTAGTTTACAGTGGAGACTTTGGGCTAAACTTCATTCTATAGTGTCCTTGTCCTAAATTAGTAGGAGAGACAATGAAAGACTTTGTGCTTTTATAGGTTTCTTGTGGATCTAGTTACTACCCAGGTAGAATTCCTACTATTTGTTGAACATCATTTTTGAAAGAAGAAAAATGCCTTCAGTAATTACACCAGAATTCTCCTTTGTTCTATAAACATCATCTCTAAAAAAAGAGAGATGGATGGTATGATTTCACCCCTGAGTCTATTTTCAATTTATATTAGTACATTATAGTTTATAGGAAACCTCCCCTTGCTGAGAGGAGAGATTTGTCTCATTCTGGCCATGGCCACCACATCCATTTTGATATATAAATCTATTTGTGTTGTGGTTGATATACCCATTTTGTTGTCAGTTAGTTGATGAAAAAATATTCACCCAACAATTTTTGGTGACTCCGCTAGGGAAGAATGAGCAGTTTGAAGCCTTAAGCTTCAAATTGAAGTAGTTCTAGTTCTTTTCCATTTTCATTTCACACTCTGGCAGATCCATCGTATACATGAAGCCAGAGATCTCAAGGTATTATTGACCCTGTATTTGAGTTGGTACAGTTGAATAATTTTGATCTTTTTCCTCCACAATCTCGCCTTCAGTGAACCAGGAGTTTTCCTCCTACATACGTCAGGTCTCCAATACCAGGCAAAGCTGCTCTTTCTTCTGCTAGTATAGCTTTGTCTATACATATCCCACAGAGATTTATTATCCCTTCTTTCACCAGTCATATCATGGCAGCTCAAGGCCCCTGGGGTAATACTTTTGGTCTTCTGAATTTATCCCCACCTTTACATGAGCTACCCCATAGTTCAAGGAAGAATTTTCCCAAGTTCTATGGTGATAGGAAAGTTCATCCTGATGAACATATTTCATCCTTTTGCATAGCCTGTGGTGTGATAGGCATTGAATATGAAGACATAGCAGTCAAACTATTTATGGAAACATTACAAGGCACTATTGAAAACTAATTTTATCATCTACAAGCACAAACTATGACTAACTGGAACACTCTCAAGGCCAAGTTTGAGGCTAGATTCAAACCTACAGAAGATGCACATGCCCTGTTAGCTCAGCTTACACAAATGAAGAAGGAGCCTCATGAACCTATGCAAGACTTCATTGCTAAGTTCAACAAGGTGAGGAATAGGATTCCTACAACTGCTCAGCCGACACCTGAAATTTTTAAATGCTTCTTCATCAATTCTCAGCTTCTTGAAGTGAGTTTCATGTTGAAGTGGGCTCGCCACATAGATATTTTTTCAGCTCAAATTTTGGCCACTAATGTTGAAGATGATCTTATCTTGGCAAGAAAGATAAGAAGAGATCCTAACAGAAATAAATCTTCTTCATCTTTTGAAAAAATTTCTATAGGCACCACTGATCCTATGGTGCAAAAGCTAGCAAATGAATTGCTAGCTCTGAAAAAGTAAATGGCACAAGGGATATATGCTCCTCTTTCTTATCAAGATATACCAAGGAGGATGTTTCCCAACTAGTCATATCAGGGCAATGCTGCCAAGAATCAAGGGCAACCAAATCATCTTCCTCCCTCATAGGGGAAGCTTGCCATTGAAGCAGCACCAACTAACTCAGTAGTTAGTTATCATGAAGCTAAACATGATTTCTCTTTCCAACCTGAGTTGGACCAAGAAGATGATGCTAACCTCTTTACAGAAGGTGAAGAAGAATTAGCTGGCGACTCCAACATTGGTTTCCTAAATTACTAGGATGAAGCTAGAAGTAAAGGAGAAGTTTTTGATGGATCATACACTATATTTATTAGGTCCCTAAACCAGTCAACTCAACAAGCTGATAAAGAAAAAATAGGGGAAGAATCTCAACAAGTAATTTCAATTGCTAAATGGGGGACTTCACTACCTTTCCAATCAAAGGACTCGGTGATCAATAAAAAAGTAAGTACCTGAAGCAATCCTGCACCTTCTACTTCAATTTCTCAGACTAGTACCACACCCAATAAAACCTAGAATGATGGACTTCCTTCCTCTGTTCTTAGTTCCTTTCAGTCATTTGATATATTCATCATACTAGGAAGACCAAGATCTAAATGTCTGAGTTTGAATACTTACAAGCCAACCTTGAGCAGTTGGATAGGCTAATTGAATGCATTAAGAACAAAACCATCCCTATAGGACAAGATGTTTCAAAGGTAACTCATGATCCCCAAAAGAACACACCCACTTAAAATGATCTTGTCATTACTCCTCCTGTTACCCCTAGGAAGATAGAACCTTTATATGTTTCCCTACTGATAAATGGTCATAAGTTGAATAACTGCATAATAGATTCTGGTGCCTCTGACAATGTGATGCCCACTAAGGTGGCAGACTCTCTCAGTCTCACTCTGACTAAAACCTTTGGGAGATGTTTCTCCATGGAAAACAAACAAGTGCCACTTTTGGGATAATTCAAAGATGCCCAATTTACATTCGTAGCCTTCCCAGATAAGAGGATTAAAATGAGAGTCTTGGTGGCCGACATTCCAGCTTCTTATGGCATTCTGCTTGGGAAAATTTTTTGCAAAGATGTTGGTGGAGAATTAAGCATGGACCTATCTGAGGTGAGGAGACCTGTCAAAGGCATCATGCAAAGGTTGCTTCTTAAGAAGGAGTTGAAATACATTGTCACCCAAACATCAGCCCCTAAAGCTCAAATTGTATTTGAATCTTCAGGAATGGGTAATTACTTTCTATCTACAGAAGATGTTTCTGTTTCATCAAATGAAATTTTACTAGGCGACAATCCAAAAAATTTAGACAAGACATCAAAAAAATTGGTGGAGCACAGTACAAATGAAAAACAATCTTCCCTTCCTAATGAAGAAAAATATGAAAGATTAGATTTTAATGATGTCTGGATTCTAGAATTTGATGGCAGTTGTTCTACTACCAGTTCTAGAGCTGAAATTGTTTTGATATCTCCTCAAGGAGATATTTTTCCCTACTCATACAAGTTGTAGTTTAGCAATACCAACAACACCACTGAGTATGAATCTTTTTTACTCAGATTGAAGGCTACTCAAGCTAAAGGCATCAAACTTCTTCACACCCAGGGAGATCTTGAACTGGTGGTTTGTCAGGTGAAGAACCTGTATCAAACCAAGAATGAAAGATTGTGACATTATCATGATCTAATGTGGGACTTCATTGAAATTTTTGATGCTTTCAATATTTTTGTGGTGCCTAAGGAATTCAACAATCGTGTAGATTCATTAACTATCTCTGCAACTCTCATGGTTCCTCATCGATATTTCAAAGAGCATAAGTACACTATTGAGATGGTCTTTTGACCAAGTGTACTTGATAGTGCCAACCATTGGCAAGTGTTTATTGCTAACAATCAAATCATGTGCTAGACTAAAATAGAAGAGCAGCGAATTATGGTAGTGGACCATATTGTTGCATATCAAAACCAAGTAAAGAAACTCTTCGGCAAGAGAGCAAAGATTCATGGTTTTCATATTAGAGATCAAGTCTTGTTGTGGGGCAAGAAGAGAGAACCAAAAGGAATGCACAAAAAATTGGATTCCTAGTGGAGAAGTCCATTCACCAATCATCATTTTTGGGGTGAAAATAGTTTCTTGTTGATATATCAAGACAGAACACCATTTTCACTACCTCACAGTGGGTAGTATATGAAGCACTTCAATCCTTGAAGTATCAGATAAGTCCAGTTGTACATATGTATAGTTTTTGTTTATTTTGTGTTGTTCATTTAGTTTTTGGTGCATTTATTTTTTAGGTAGCATGACTCCCTAGCCCAATGGCATAGATGAAGGCACTTAGAGTCTGGATTCTACTCCCTTTGATTGCTTTAAATTTTAATCGATGGACGTTCCCCAACTGGAGCTAGTTATTATTCCCAAAATCTGTCACTTGTTTTTATGGACAACATGTCAACCATTTTGATCCTGCAGACCAAATGCTCTCTTTCTTTCTCAAAAATGTTCTGAGCAGTTAAGTTTTTTAATTACTCAAGCCTTTTCAGCTAAGGAAATTACAGGTTCAATAGGCGGGCTTTCTTAAAGGGAAGTTCAAAACACTTAAGGCATTTTCTAAAAATTATAAGGATGGTTCAACATTGAGGTTCAATCAAAAGACTCAATGGCAGGGTTCAAAAAATTAGAATGAACCATTTAACCATTGAACTTTAAAAGGTTCAAAGGTTCAACGAGTTCAAAGGGTTCGAAGTTCAAAGATCAAAGTTTGAGTGAATGGTTGAAGTGAAAGATTCTAGAAAAAGGTTCAACCAAATGGTTCAAAATAATTGATTTAATGACACCTTGAATGCATAAAATAAAACTAAGTGAATATGGCCCTTTACAAAACATTGAATCATCGAACTGTCGAACCGATGAACTTTGAACCAATGAACCATTGAACTGAAAGAGTTCAAGGTTCAAGGTTAAAGGTTCAAAGTGGTTCAAATGATCGGTGATGTCCCCATAGATGTCAAATTCAGGGTGATGGAATAACTATTGATTTTCAAAAGAGCACAGACCTGAGAACAAACTCAACAACTAGCCAAGAAAGGAGTTGAAGGAGCCAGCAGAAAGTGAGAAGATAGCCCTGAGAGCTCAGTTCACCAGGAAGAGACAAAATTTAGCAAGGAAAGAGGGAATGATATAGAGAACTCAGAAATATTTGCATAAGAGTTATTCCAGTGGGTGGAGTAGTCCACCAGGTGGACCTCAGAGAACACAAGCATTCAATGGCACGGCCTATTTTTCTTCATTAAGTAAAGGCAAATGGATAGTCGTGTAAGTATCATAAAGAAGACCAGGTGACCCATGCTTTAGAGGAGACATTTGAGATTATTTAGAATGCCAAAGGTAAGGCCAATGACTTATTCTAGCATGGCCCCTTCACAAAATTTCTAATGCATTCAATGCAGCATGGGCCATTTCGTGAAAACAAGCACCCAAGTCTTTCTTTGGATGTTATATATTGTAATCTCTCATCTTGAATAAGGGAGATCTCTCTATTATTAGAAGCGAAGCTCTACCCAAATTGAAAGGCATTCCTAAGACTTTGAGCTTAGACTATTAATCATATTTCATCAAGTGAATGAGAAAGCAAGTGACCTTTCAGACTTTGTGTTGAAATAGCTTGTGTTATCTAAGAAATCATTCTTATGTCTTTTTCCTAAATACAGTCTTTTCCATTTAATCAAATAAGAAAAATAAGTGGAAATAAGCTGGAAGATGTCTTGAAGCTAACTGTAGGAGACTTTGTGCTACCATAATTGTCTTTAGTCTATGTTTTATGTAAAGGATATTGGAGAGACTTTGGGCTCTCCTTATCCTTCGTAATCTTTCACTCTGTTGTAGTTTGTGGTGGATATTTTGGGCTACACTACATTCTATAGTGTCCTTATCCTAAATCAGTAGGAGAGATAATGAAATACTTTGTGCTTTTATAGGTTTCTTGTGGATCTAGTTACTACCCAGGTAGAATTCCTGCTATTTGTTAAACATCATTTCTAAAAGATGAGAAATGCCTTCAGTAATTACACCAAAATTCTCCTTTGTTCTATAAACATCATCTCTAAAAAAAGAGAGATGGATGGTATGATTTCACCCCTGAGTCTATTTTTAGTTTATATTAGTACATTATAGTTTATAGGGAACCTCCCCTTGCTAAGAGGAGAGATTTATCTCATTCTGGCCATGGCCACCACATCCATTTTGTCGTATAAATCTCCTTGTGTTGTGGTTGATATACCCATTTTTCTGTCAATTAGTTGATGACAAAATATTCACCCAACATAAGCAATCTTAGACGCAGCTAATCAATGATTGTCAAAATCTTAGCCTGATCAAATCACTCTAGATAATCCAATCACAAATCCAAAATAGAGGACCTCTCTCATCCCAAATTCATAGTTGGAAGCTTTTACAAAGATCGATTGTGTTCCCATGATATTCAAGACCTCATCCAAGTGCCTAAGATGATCTTCCCAAGTGTTGATGTATATCAATATGTCATCGAAGAACACTAGAACAAACTTTCATAAGCGATGGTTAAACACATGGTTCATGTAAGACTAAAATGTTATTGGAGCATTTATCAACCCAAATGGCATCACCAAAAACTCATAGTGCCCACAATGGCACCTAAATTTTGTCTTGTGTACATCCTCTTCCCACACTCTAATCTGATGGTATCCTAATCAGAGATCAATCTTGGAGAAATACACAACTCTATGTATCTCATCAAGAAGCTTGTCAATCCTAGGTATGGGATACCAGTTCTTGATGATCTTGTTGAGAGCATGGTAATCAATGCACATCCTTAGAGTCCCATCCTTTTTCTTCACCAATACCACTGAAGAAGCAAATAGACTAGAACTAGGTTAGATATGTCCCATGTCAAGAAGCTCTTTGATAGTCTTCTTGATCTCTTCCTTAAATCATCGAGGATGATGATAAGGAGTAGTGATAATTAGTTTGTCCCCTTCCTCAAACTCAATCACATGCTCAAATTCTCAGTCAAGAGGTCTCCCTGGAGGCATTTCACCAAAAAATCCATTATGCTTGTTTAACAAAAACTGTATATCTTTATGGTATTCCTGATTACCACCTCTTGTGCTCTTTGTTGAAACTAAGCATTGAACTACCCAGTTTATGTCATTATGTCTGAATTTCCTTTCCATACTTTTGGTTGTAACCTATTTTTTATCACTATCAGACATTCCTCTTAACACCACATGTTTCCCATTTGCTTTAAACTTCAATTCCATGGTTTGGAAATTCTAAGTGAATTCCCCAAGTGAATGCAACCATTGAAAACCTAACATAATGTTGGTAATCGCAATACCAACCACATAAAAATCATTAGTCACCAAATTATGGCCTAATTTAATCTTGAGCCATAGAACCTACTTGGTGCAAGTCATCATAAAACCATCAACTACCACCATGTTGAAGCCTTCAAAGTCTTCAGCCTGTAAACCCCACTACATGACAAGAGCCTCATCAATGAAGTTATGGGTTTCCCCACTATCAATTAACATAATTAATCATTTCCATTGAATCACACCACTAACTCTGAATGCATTGTACTGAGTAGCACCTGATAGTGTGGTAATTATACCTCCTAGTGTGGGTTATTATGCCTAGGAAAACTCTAATTCATAATGATCCTCATGTTCACTATGATCATCAGGTACATCACTATCTGAAGTCTCACTATCCTTTTTGGGGTATACCTCAGTGTAGTTAATTTTTCCTTCCCCTTTGCATTTGTGTCCTAATTCCCATGGGTTCTTGCAGGTAAAACACATCATCTTCCTTTGTAGCTCTTCTCTAGCCTCATTTGGAAGGTAATGTTTCTTTGGCACTTCATGTGCTTTCCCTTTCTTTTGCAGAAATGATTTGGTTGAGAATTTTAATGGGACCTTTGACTTGGGAATGGATAACTCCAAATCACATGTTTTTCTTATAGCCTCCTATAGGGAAGGTGGAGAGAAAGCCTTTACCCAAACGTGTAATGGCTCCATTAGTCCTTCGATGAATAAAGTTGTCAATCTAGAATCAGAGACATTTGTAACCATGACGCTAGCCTCTGAAATTCTAAAATGTAAACTTCAAGTGATCCCAACTATCTCAGATGTGTTATTTCCTTGAAAAATAACTCAGGTTTCTTCCAATCAAACCTATTTATCAATCTCTAAGCAAACTCTCCATAAGTATTAATGTGTTCATGTCCCTAGGTTATCATCCAAAAGTGCCACCAATCATGTGCCACTCCTTTTAAGTGTAGAGAATCAAATTGGATTTCCTTTTTATTAAACATGGGGTACAAACAAAAATAGTTATCTAATTTTTGAATCCATGTATGAGTGGTGCATTTTATTGAACCATCAAAAGGGGACATAGTCACCTTTCCCATCTTTCGTTGTAGCTCTTGATTTTACACTTTGTCTCCTTTGTCACCCTTGGGCCTATTCATTAACTGTAGATTACAAAATTAACTCAAGCTCATGGTTTTCTAAGTTTCCTCATCTCAAGAATCACATTCTTGAATGTAATCATAAAATAAATTCTTCTGCAACATGTGGTCTATTTTCTTATGGCCTTTATTGATCTAGGAAAATAGGTTGGTAGGGCTTGAATGTAGATGATAGAGAATTACTTGTCTCACCCTTGAAATCATTATGGCCTCTGTTATCTTTGATAAAAAAGCCATTGTAAACACTATTGCATATCATTTATGGCCTCTTGTTGTCTTTGGCTTGTCTCTTCTTATCTTTGGATCACCTATTGATTTGCTCTAGTCATATTATTAAGGGTATCCACAAGGGAGTCCAAAAAATGTCTATCTCCCATATCTTCCTTATCAAACTCGACCTTAGGATCAAGATCTCCTAATTGTCCCAAGACTCTACTTCTCAAATGCATATAAATAATCTGTAAAAGTTTAGACTCCATAGGTTGGCAAGATCACTAGCTCTAATACCACAGAAATATCCCTTTTACAGGATATTTACTAACACTCACAAAAACTCCAAACACACACATAATTATTTCTCAAAGATCTAAACTACATAGATAAATTTGGATTCCACTTACTTCCAAAATCACCTATGAGATGAGAAATTTCAAATTTCTCACTTATCCTTAAACATAAAATTTCAGATTTCCTAAATCACCTAATGCACTCACAAATTTCATATTTTTGTACTTTTCATAATCTTTTACTTGACCCAAATTACTCTCACTAAATTACATCAAATGAAAATAATATTCACTCTCATAAAAGGAACAAAATAAAGACATGATCTTCATTACATATGTGGAAAATTTACAAACACATAATATGCCTTACATAGCAGATTTTTATATTTCTCCAAATGAGAGAATACACTTATGAAAACATCTCTAAATGAGAGAATACACTATGACAACAAAAACTAAATGACTTAAAACAAAAATGGAGAGAAAGTTCCCAAAATACAATAGACACTTCACATAATTGAAATTTGGAAACATTTGCACAATTTGAATCTTCAACACTACAATCTTCACACCTGAAAATGAAATATGGATACAACTAGTAAGGGTGGAATATTTCACCACTAAGACTAGTATTACAACTCAATAGAAATTCCAAGGAGAGGAAATATTGAACATGCAAGTTCAATTTACAAAGGGGTTTTAGTTTGATAAAATTGAATGCATTAAAAATGGAGAGATCCATATTTAAAGAAATTGGAGGAAGAATGAAGAAAGAGAAAGGAGAGAAAGAGAGAATGAAGAATGAGAGGGAGAAATTCATCCTCCTAGAACTATTGCATCAATATTAACCTTTTTCTCACACATGTGTGAGAGGATTCCATGATTTCTATGTCCTACCTTGTATAGAGCATCTCATGATGAAGTTTGACCATCAAGCCCTCAAGTGCTACATCCCACTTTGTCTTTCCCATGTGCAAGGATCTTCATGACTCATCTTTTGACTTCTCTCATATGTTTCTCCATGATTTCCAATCAATTTGTCCCCCACATGTGCAAATGGGTCCCTCTCACATGTGCAAAGTCCTCTTTTTGACTTCTCCCAAGTGTCCCTACTTGATTGCCAATCTATTTGTCTCCCCCATGTGCTTTTACTATTCCTTCACATGGCCAAGAGAATAAATTAGCCCCACTTACCTTTCCGTCATTTTATCAATTAAAAATTGATATGTGGGTCAATGCCATGTCATTTCAAACACCCCATGACTATGCCATGTCATCATGAATAGTGACATGTGAATAGCGATACATGAATAGTACTTGGTGAATAATGATTTCCCCACACTATTATTCCCTTCCAATACCCAAATTAGCCTATGATAATATGATAGGCTATCGATATTTTGCTATCAAACTTTTTAAGGAGTAGGGGACATTATATGATGTTTGAAAATTAGTTTTGAATGGATATACTACTTTCTTATTCTTCCTACAGATGCAATAGGTAAGAAAGCTAGTGAAAACAATTCAAAAGCAATGAATGGCATTATATGTGGTTTATCAGTCAAAACTTGTGAATGTTATGCATTGTATGTATGCTAAATAAATGTGGGACAATTTTAAGACTATTCATGAGGGAGACTCTAAGGTCAGGTTGGGTAAGTTGCAAACCCATAGAAGACAATTTGAAAGTCTAAGGATGAATGAATATGAGACTATTGCAGCCTACTTATTGAGGGTTGATGAAGTGATCAACATCATAAGAGGCCTAGGTGAAGAATTAAAAAAGTTTATTGTTTTTCAAAAGGTTTTAAGATATCTAACTCCCAAATTTGTTTTTAAAGTGTCTGTTGTTGAAGAGATGCAAGATATAGACAAGCTAGAGATGGATGGACTTCATGGCACCCTAAAAACCTATGAGATAAGGATAAGTGAAGGAAGACCTAAAAAAAAAGAAGATAGAGTCAAGGTAGAAAATAATTCAAAATAAAATAAGACATAAGGTAATAAAGTCAAAGATAATGATGAATATGGTATTGATGATGCTGAGTTGATAGCTATGTTTTCAAGAAAGTTGAAAAGTGGTTCAAGTATATACAAGGCAAAGTTTCCCTTTAAATGTTTTAATTGTGGAGAGATTAGACACTTTGCTAACAAGTGCCCTCATAAGAATAAGGAAAAAGATGATGAAGAGCATGATGAAGGTCATGATGATGATAAAAAGTCCTATAGTTATGATAAAAACAAGAAAAGCTTCATAAGGTATAATGACAAGAAGAAATTTTTGGAGAATAAAAGAAGCTTTTACACCAAATAAGATTGTAGCTTATCAGATGAGAGTGAGAGAATTTATTCTGAGAGTGAACATGAATATGATAGTCTTGATGTCAATGAATTACTCTTTATGGCTAAGTAAGCAAGTTATTCAAATCAATAAGAGTCCATATGGATTTGACATGTTGTTGGTGATTTAGATGAAGAAGAAAATGACGTGGACTTTGAGGCCAAGTTGATGAATACTCTAGAAGAATTGAAGATGGTGAATAAGAAGAATAGGGTGATGAGGTCTCTTATCAAATACTATGAAGAACAAATCAAATTGTTTGAAGCTAGAGTAAACAACAACTCCAAGGAACAAGAGGAAATAGTCAAACAGGGTGAGACTCAAATTAAGATTATGACTACAAACCTAAAGGCTAAAGAAGAAGAATGTGCAAGGTATGTAACTGAAGTGGATTACTTGAGAGCTAAGTTGGATCATGCATCAAGTAAGGTTAAGTCCTTTGTGAATTTTAAAAGGAGTACCAATGATCTAGATAATATCTTGAGTAGTCAAAAGAATACTAATGATAAAATAGGTCTTGGTTTTAATAAAGACCAAAAGAAGAACACTAATGAGATCAAGAAGTTCAATGGTCAATCAAGGAATGATGGTGCTAGCAGAATGAAGACTAATCCTATTAGGTAGCCTAATGGTACAAGGTATGTTAATATTTTCAATGGATATTGTTATTCATGTAACCAATTTAGTCATAGATCAAGTCGTTATAGAAGGCCTTCCAAGAATGAATATGCATAGAATTATGAGGAGATTCATCAGGTAAGAAGTATGGGTCATGGTGTGTTTTCATCAAGAGGAATAATGTGTGTCAATTTCCAAAAGGTTAATCATATTGCAAAGTTCTGTAAGCATGGATTCTCAAGTCGCAAAGGAGTGCCAATAATTCACCCTATCAGCTCAAATTGTGTATGAAGGAGTCAATACCAATAGACCAAGCCAAAATGTTATCCAAACGAAGATTGAATAGGTCAAGCTAAAAAGGTTATTCAATCCTAAGAGGATCATGAAGGATGTCATTCTAGTAAGGACATGGATATCTATAAATCTCCTAATTTTATGATCTTTTAATATCCTAGAGTAGAGGTGACTCCATTAGACTTCATGGAGGCACCTAAATAGTGAGTAGAAGTGTGAAGGATGCTTGGTCTTAGGGGGAGCTTTATGTTCTTTATTGACATTTAGATCCAAGTTTAAATCAAGAGTATACTATAGGTGTGACCAAAAGAGATGGGTCATAAATATTTTTTATGATAAATGATCAAACCAAGTCATAGTCATGATAAGTGTCTGAATATCTCTAGGAGACAAGGGGGCCAATCATGCTCCAAGAGTAGGTTGTGAGCTTGGTCTATGTTGTGTTTTTGTCAAAGAGAGATAGTGAGTTTGTTTGGAAAGAAAATTTATGCTGTTTTAGGTCTAAGGATCAAATAGTTTCTAAGAATATTACCCTTTGTCATTAATGTCAAAGGGGGAGAAAGTTCTAGTTTGGAAGAAAGGTCAGTTTGAAGAAGATCCAGCTTGGGGAGATGTAAATGATCAGCTTTATGTAAGTGTTTTCCATCAATGACAAAGGGGGATATTATTGAGGTATGTTCCTATTGTTGGTTTTGAGGCATTGATGTCAAAGTCAAGATGGATGTCATTAATGTCAAGATCAAGAGTTGGGGCCATACATGGTAGAGTAGTATGAGACAAAGAAGTCTTATGACAAGAGAAAATTTGAAGGCAGCCTATTATTTATCTATTGAGAGAGAATTCTAAGGCAACCTAGTAATTATTTTGAGGTTCATGGCATGTCAAGGTCAATATCATGATGCAAGGTAAGATATTGTTGAGTACTAGGTGTCTTGAGAAGCCTAGTCTAGTCCTTTGAGAAGTTGTATGCATAAAGCATAGTGAAGATTGGTTAATTATGTCAATATAGGAATAAGAGAGTGTATAAATTATTTTAATCATGTGAAAGAGGCAAAAAATCCTTTAGAAGAGCTCCAAGGTAAGTTTTGAATCTTACTCCTTGCATTGAGAGACCTAGTGAGAAGGCATAGGCTTGGTAGCATGATGAGATGAGAAGTATGAGACTTGTGTGAAGAATGTTGGTAATGTGTGAGCCTAGTATGAGTTTTTATGACATGAGGATGAGGTTTTAAAAATATTACAAGAGGTTTCAAGGTGTGATCAAGGTCTAAGTGTCAGGATCTTGCTCCACCAATAAGAGCACAATATGATTACTTCTTGTATTAGCAACTAAACACGGAATTTAACCAGAACCAATAAGTAACTAGAAATATGAAACAACACAGGAATATGAGAGACAATACACAATTGTATTAATAATCACTCAGAAGAAAATACAATAAAGAAGATGCCACTTCTTCTTCCACCTTAAAGGCTTGTCACACCTCAAGAACTTCTTCCCTCTCTCTCTCGGTCCCAACAATCAACTCCAATATAGAATTGATGTTCACCTCTCCAACCAGTCAATAACACGCTGCCAGTACACCAAGCACACAACCATACTCCAAGTAGATCTCCTGCTCTCTACTGCTACCTGCAAATCACTAGACCTTACTCACCATTGTAGATCTCCTATAGAAAGTCATGCACACTTGCTAACCAAGATCATACACATACGAAGAACCCTGCTGATTCTCCAAACCAGTACCCACCTTGGTACTGTGGTACTAGGAGGAACACACCATTGCTCTCCTCTCTCAGAAGGAGCTTATTGCTCTCTTACTCTCTAGCTACAAGTTTACAATACATGCCAATGAGTCTATTATATAGATCTCATACTTACAATAATTAGACTATCTTAATTACAATAATTAGACACGCAACTCAAGACTATAATTAGCCTTTGACATGCAAACACTTCGTTCACTTAACTAACTGTTCGTGCAATGAGCAGTTCTGGAACACACAGGCGATTAACGCCGGTCCCTGCTTGCCTGGTTTTGTCAACGTCGGCCGACTACCTGCCGACGTCGGTTGCCTTCTGCACTAATCATGATCGACGTCGGTCATGCTGCCAATGTCGGTTCTTTTGAATCTTTAGCAACCATCTTTTTCTTCATCTGCATCAAGTTAAAGCTTTTAGCTCCACATCCTAACAATCTCCCACTTGGACATAAATAGCTACAACTATACCTATACCTGTACTCCATCTAATTTGTTTCCCTGGCTTGTATCCCTCTTCAAGCTTAATCCTGAAGACCAACCACCACACACTCTGTGATGCTCTACCTGTCATCCAAATCTCTTGCCACATCCGCATCTATAAATGCCTGTAGAAAATAACTTGACCCTGCATAGCATGTCGACCTGATGCTGATCCCTCTAAGAATCTACTGAACTGCCCTCCAGTACTTCTTTCCTGAATTGGCTCCAAACTTTCTGACAACTCCCACTTCTTGGGAAAACTTAGGTCTACACTAGACCTCATGTGATTTTGAACCCTGTTCTAAGCTCAGCTTGAACTGTCCAGCCCTTTGGTGTGCTTTCTGATTCTGCATCCTGCATAATGAACCCCGCCAACACCGTCTTCACACCAGCTCCCACTGGAGATGAAATCTCCATGACTCTTATGCCAAAGAATTTCACTGCTCCAAATTCTCCATGACACACCTCTGAACTAACCTTACCCTTAGCTCAGCAAAAAACCTGTATGTACAAACCTGCTCTAAGCTCATCCTCCACATACAGTAACAAGATAATGTTGTGACCATCATCCACCTGGTAAGATAAAAACAATAGTTATGCTGACATTGACAGAAGCTCTGCTTTGTCATCTCCTTGGTACCACCTGCCAGCTCTATACCTGCAGCTTCCTCAAGACCATATACCTTGGCCTTCCGTCTCACTTATCCATCCACTCTCTTCTTTAACTTGGGAATCCATTCTGTCTCTTAGTGCTTACTTCTTGTTGACAACTATACCAACAAATACCTGTTTGGTTCTTCTCCAAGGACTCACACTCCTCATCCATGCCAAGCTCCCACTGTATATGGATTCTACCTGCATTGCCTCTTCGCATCTTCCTGGTTCTTGACCATCAATAAGCAATATAAAGAAGGTGAACAATGAATATGAGGTTCACTTACCCTTTTTGACCTCCATATGAGCGTTTGAGACCTATTGACAACTTGATGTCTGCCCACCATTCATTCCAGTGACCGATCTTGACCATCTCACAGTCTGCTCCCGACCGATGTCGGTTCCATGCACTGACCCTGACTGTCGACGTCGTCTCCCTGGCTGACGCCGATATCCTTTTTGCCGACGTTGGTTCCTTCATGACCGACGTTGATCTTCCTGCTACCGACGTCGGTTATTGTCTGACCAATGCCGGTACCTGTGTTCGCCTGTGAGTGATAACTTTTTACCTGCGAGCTCCTTTTGGATCAAACCCTTGTCCATACTACCCTACTCAAAATAATTCACTCCTCTCACCTGATCTCTGTCTGTCATCTCCTCCATGAACACCAAGGCTTTCCAGTTCTTTAGCTTGTCAAAAACATCTATCTTTCACTTGAGAACATGCATTCCCCTCCTACATATGTGACCAAGCCTACAAAGCCACATCTTTGTAACAAAAGGTGAATCAGTAATATAAGTAGATAGATAAAGGATACCTACTTTCTTACCACCATCTAATTCAAGTGTATCCGTTGTGAGAGTTACAGTGTGTCTCTCATCACCCAAATTTCTTGAAGAAATTAGACTCATCTCCAAGACTGGTACCTACATGACTTCCTTCAACCACTGTCTGTTATCCATCTGCAATTTCAACTTCATTTCCCCTTCATCAATTATCTGACAAGGCTCTCCAACCCCTAAATAAATCTCTCCAAAGTCTTCAAAGACATACCCATGAAAAGATGCTTTATTTTGGGCTGCATGGAAAGAGGCAAAAGAATCTGTAAACAAAGATTCTACTTTATCCAAAACATCTTGTGCAACATCCCCTGCAACATTTGCTCCTCCCTTCTGATCTGCTACTTACCAACAATCTTTATTTCCCTGCTCTTTCTTTCCATCAATCAGACCATTCGTGCTATTCAGTTTCTCCATTCGTAGCTTACTTTCTTCTGCCATTGCTATACTCCCACTCAATATGAAATCCCTGTGAGTGACTTGTAATCAATAAACACTACCAGATCTGAAACCACCTGTTAGTCAACCCAACCAAAAGCTCTGATACCACTTGTCAGGATCTTGCTCCACCAATAAGAGCACAATATGATTACTTCTTGTATTAGCAACTAAACACAGAATTTAACCAGAATCAATAAGTAACTAGAAATATGAAACAACACAAGAATATGAGAGACAATACACAATTGTATTAATAATCACTCAGAAGAAAATACAATAAAGAAGATGCCACTTCTTCTTCCACCTCAAAGGCTTGCCACACCTCAAGACCTTCTTCCCTCTCTCTCTCGATCCCAACAATCAACTCCAATATAGAATTGATGTTCACCTCTCCAACCAGTCAGTAACACACTGCCAGTACACCAAGCACACAACCGTACTCCATGTAGATCTCCTGCTCTCTTCTACTACCTGCAAATCACTAGACCTTACTCACCATTGTAGATCTCCTATAGAAAGTCATGCACACTTGCTGAACAAGATCATACACATACGAAGAACCCTACTGATTCTCCAAACCAGTACCCACCTTGGTACTATGGCACTAGGAGGAACACACCATTGCTCTCCTCTCTCAGAAGGAGCTTATTGCTCTCTTACTCTCTAGCTACAAGTTTACAATACATGCCAATGAGTCTATTATATAGATCTCATACTTACAATAATTAGACTATCTTAATTACAATAATTAGACACGCAACTCAAGACTATAATTAGCCTTTGACATGCAAACACTCTATTCACTTAACTAATTGTTCCTGCAATGAGCAGTTCTGGAACACATAGGCGATCGACGCCGGTCCCTGCTTGCCTGGTTCTATCGACGTCGGCCGACTACCTGCCGACGTCAGTTGCCTTCTGCACTGATCATGATAGACGTCGGTCATGCCACCGACGTCAGTTCTTCTGAATCTTCAAGAGTGACTTTGAAGAGGGATACAGAGCCAAGGGAACAAAATAGATTGTGTACAGGTACAGCTACAGTAGCAACTATTTATCTCCAAGTGGGAGATTGTTAGGGTGTGGAGCTAAAAGCTTCAACTATTTGCAGACACGAAGAAGAGGATGCTAAAGAACCAATAGCACCGATGTCGACAGCATGACCGACATCGGTCAGGTGCAGTACAGAAGGTAACCAGCAATGGCAGCTAGTCTGCTGACATCGGTAGCACCAGACAAATAGGGACCGACGTCGATCGCCTGTGGCAGTTCTAGAACTGTTGTTGATGAACAGTCAGTTAAGTGAAGCGAGTGTTTGCATGTTAAAGGACTAATTATAGTCACGAGCTGCGGGTATAATTATTGTAGTTAGAATTCTATTTTTGTAAGCATGGGTTCCTATTTAAAGACCCATAAGGCATGTATTGTAATGATCAAGCAGGCAAGTAAAAGCATTGAAGTAAGCAAGGTCAACAGCAGTTTTGGAACTGCCACTGGCAACCGAAGTTGGTCCCTATCTGTCTGGTGTTGCCGACATTGGCTGACTAGCTGCCATCACTGGTTGCCTTCTGTACTGCACCCGAATGATGTTGGTCATGCTGCCGATGTTGGTGTTACTGGTTCTTCAGCATCCTCTTCTTCGTGTCTGCAAACAGTTGAAGCATTTAGCTCCACACCCTAACAATCTCCCACTTGGAGATAAATAGCTGCTACTGTATCTGTACCTGTACACCATCTATTTTGTTCCCTTGGCTCTGTATCCCTCTTCAAATTCACTATTGAAGATTCAGAAGAATCGACGTTGACAGCATGACCGACATCGGTCATGCTGCCGACGTAGAGTAGTATGAGACAAAGAAGTCTTATGAGAAGAGAAAATTTGAAGGCAACCTATTATTTATCTATTGAGAGAGAATTTTAAGGCAACCTAGTAATTATTTTGAGGTTCATAGCATGTCAAGGGCAATATCATGATGCAAGGTAAGATATTGTTGAGTACTAGGTGTCTTGAGAAGCCTAGTCTAGTCCTTTGAGAAGTTGTATGCATAAAGCATAGTGAAGATTGGTGAATTATGTCAATATAGGAATAAGAGAGTGTATAAATTATTTTAATCATGTGAAAGAGGCAAAAATCTTTTAGAAGAGCTCCAAGGTAAGTTTTGAATCTTACTCCTTGCATTGAGAGACCTAGTGAGAAGGCATAGGCTTGGTAGCATGATGAGATGAGAAGTATGAGACTTGTGTGAAGAATGTTGGTAATGTGTGAGCCTAGTATGAGTTTTTATGACATGAGGATGAGGTTTTAAAAATATTACAAGAGGTTTCAAGGTGTGATCAAGGTCTAAGTGTCAGGATCTTGCTCCACCAATAAGAGCACAATATGATTACTTCTTGTATTAGCAACTAAACACAGAATTTAACCAGAATCAATAAGTAACTAGAAATATGAAACAACACAGGAATATGAGAGACAATACACAATTGTATTAATAATCACTCAGAAGAAAATACAATAAAGAAGATGCCACTTCTTCTTCCACCTTAAAGGCTTGCCACACCTCAAGACCTTCTTCCCTCTCTCTCTAGGTCCCAACAATCAACTCCAATATAGAATTAATGTTCACCTCTCCAACCAGTCAGTAACACGCTGCTAGTACACCAAGCACACAACCGTACTCCAAGTAGATCTCCTGCTCTCTGCTGCTACCTGCAAATCACTAGACCTTACTCACCATTGTAGATCTCCTATAGAAAGTCATGCACACTTGCTGACCAAGATCATACACATATGAAGAACCCTGTTGATTCTCCAAACCAGTACCCACCTTGGTACTGTGGCACTAGGAGGAACACACCATTGCTCTCCTCTCTCAGAAGGAGCTTATTACTCTCTTACTCTCTAGCTACAAGTTTACAATACATGCCAATGAGTCTATTATATAGATCTCATACTTACAATAATTAGACTATCTTAATTACAATAATTAGACACGCAACTCAAGACTATAATTAGCCTTTGACATGCAAACACTCTGTTCACTTAACTAACTGTTCGTGCAACGAGCAGTTCTGGAACGCACAAGCGATCGACGTCGGTCCCTGCTTGCCTGGTTTTGTCGACGTCGGTCGACTACCTGCCGACGTCGGTTGCCTTCTGCACTAATCATGATCGATGTCGGTCATGCTGCCAACGTCGATTCTTTTGAATCTTTAGCAACCATCTTTTTCTTCATCTGCATCAAGTTGAAGCTTTTAGCTCCACATCCTAACAATCTCCCACTTGGACATAAATAGCTACAACTGTACCTGTACCTGTACTCCTTCTAATTTATTTCCCTGGCTTGTATCCCTCTTCAAGCTTAATCCTGAAGACCAACCACCACACACTCTGTGATGCTCTACCTGTCATCCAAATCTCTTGCCACATCCGCATCTATAAATGCCTGTAGAAAATAACTTGACCCTGCATAGCATGTCGACCTGATGCTGATCGCTCTAAGAATCTACTGAACTGCCCTCCAGTACTTCTTTCCTGAATTGGCTCCAAACTTTTTGACAACTCCCACTTCTTGGGAAAACTTAGGTCTACACTAGACCTCATGTGATTTTGAACCCTGTTCTAAGCTCAGCTTGAACTGTCCAGCCCTTTGGTGTGCTTTTTGATTCTGCATCCTGCATAATGAACCCCGCCAACACTGTCTTCACACCAGCTCCCACTGGAGATGAAATCTCCATGACTCTTATGCCAAAGAATTTCACTGCTCCAAATTCTCCATGACACACCTCTAAACTAACCTTACCCTTAGCTCAGCAAAAAACCTGTATGTACAAACCTGCTCTAAGCTCATCCTCCACATACAGTAACAAGATAATGTTGCGACCATCATCCACTTGGTAAGATAAAAACAATAGTTATGCTGACATTGACAAAAGCTCTGCTTTGTCATCTCCTTGGTACCACCTACCAGCTCTATACCTGCAGCTTCCTCAAGACCATATACCTTGGCCTTTCGTCTCACTTATCCATCCACTCTCTTCTTTAACTTGGGAATCCATTCTGTCTCTCAGTGCTTACTTCTTGTTGACAACTCTACCAACAAATACCTATTTGGTTCTTCTCCAAGGACTCACACTTCTCATCCATGCCAAGCTCCCACTGTATATGGATTCTACCTGCATTGCCTCTTCGCATCTTCCTGGTTCTTGACCATCAATAAGCAATATAAAGAAGGTGAACAATGAATATGGGGTTCACTTACCCTTTCTGACCTCCATATGAGCGTTTGAGACCTATTGACAACTTGATGTCTGCCCACCATTCATTCCAGTGACCGATCTCGACCATCTCACAGTCTGCTCCCGACCGATGTCGGTTCCATGCACTGACCCTGACTGCCGACATCGTCTCCCTGGCTGACGCCGGTATCCTTTTTGCCGACGTGGGTTCCTTTATGACCGACGTTGATCTTCCTGCTGCCAACGTCGGTTACTGTCTGACCAATGCCGGTACCTGTGTTCGTCTGTGAGTGATAACTTTTTACCTGCGAGCTCCTTTTGGATCAAACCCTTGTCCATACTACCCTACTCAAAATAATTCACTCCTCTCACCTGATCTCTGTCTGTCATCTCCTCCATGAACACCAAGGCTTTCCAGTTCTTTAGCTTGTCAAAAACATCTGTCTTTCGCTTGAGAACATGCATTCCCCTCCTACATATGTGACCAAGCCTACAAAGCCACATCTTTGTAACAAAAAGTGAATCAGTAATATAAGTAGATAGATAAAGGATACCTACTTTCTTACCACCATCTAATTCAAGTGTATCTGCTGTGAGAGTTACAGTGCGTCTCTCATCACCCAAATTTCTTGAAGAAATTAGACTCATCTCCAAGACTGGTACCTACATGACTTCCTTCAACCACTGTGTGTTATCCATCTGCAATTTCAACTTCATTTCCCCTTCATCAATTATCTGACAAGGCTCTCCAACCCCTAAATAAATCTCTCCAAAGTCTTCAAAGACATACCCATGAAAAGATGCTTTATTTTGGGCTGCATGGAAAGAGGCAAAAGAATCTATAAACAAAGATTCTACTTTATCCAAAACATCCTGTGCAACATCCCCTACAACATCTGCTCCTCCCTGCTGATCTGCTACCAACCAACAATCTTTATTTCCCTGCTCTTTCTTTTCATCAATCAGACCATTCGTGCTATTCAGTTTCTCCATTCGTAGCTTACTTTCTTCTGCCATTGCTATACTCCCACTCAATCTGAAACCCCTGTGAGTGACTTGTAATCAATAAACACTACCAGATCTGAAACCACCTGTTAGTCAACCCAACCAAAAGCTCTGATACCACTTGTCAGGATCTTGCTCCACCAATAAGAGCACAATATGATTACTTCTTGTATTAGCAACTAAACACAGAATTTAACCAGAATCAATAAGTAACTAGAAATATGAAACAACACAAGAATATGAGAGACAATACACAATTGTATTAATAATCACTTAGAAGAAAATACAATAAAGAAGATGCCACTTCTTCTTCCACCTCAAAGGCTTGCCACACCTCAAGACCTTCTTCCCTCTCTCTCTCGATCCCAACAATCAACTCCAATATAGAATTGATGTCCACCTCTCCAACCAGTCAGTAACACACTGCCAGTACACCAAGCACACAACCGTACTCCAAGTAGATCTCCTGCTCTCTGCTACTACCTGCAAATCACTAGACCTTACTCACCATTGTAGATCTCCTATAGAAAGTCATGCACACTTGCTGACCAAGATCATACACATACAAAGAACCCTGCTGATTCTCCAAACCAGTACCCACCTTGTTACTATGGCACTAGGAGGAACACACCATTGCTCTCCTCTCTCAGAAGGAGCTTATTGCTCTCTTACTCTCTAGCTACAAGTTTACAATACATGCTAATGAGTCTATTATATAGATCTCATACTTACAATAATTAGACTATCTTAATTACAATAATTAGACACGCAACTCAAGACTATAATTAGCCTTTGACATGTAAACACTCTATTCACTTAACTAATTGTTCCTGCAACGAGTAGTTCTGGAACACATAGGCGACCGACGCCAGTCCCTGCTTGCCTGGTTCTATCGACGTCAGCCGACTACCTGCCTACGTCGGTTGCCTTCTGCACTGGTCATGACAAACATCGGTCATGCTACCGATGTCAGTTCTTCTGAATCTTCAAGAGTGACTTTGAAGAGGGATACAGATCCAAGGGAACAAAATAGATTTTGTACAGGTACAGGTACAGTAGCAACTGTTTATCTCTAAGTGGGAGATTGTTAGGGTGTGGAGCTAAAAGCTTCAACTATTTGCAGACATGAAGAAGAGGATGCTAAAGAACCAATAGCACCGGCATCGACAACATGACCGACATCGGTCAGGTGCAATATAGAAGGTAACCGGTGATGGTAGCTAGTAGGCTAACGTCGGCAGCACCAGACAAATAGGGACCGATGTCAGTCGCCTGTGGCAGTTCTAGAACTGTTGTTGATGAACAGTCAGTTAAGTGAAGCGAGTGTTTGCATGTTAAAGGACTAATTATAGTCACGAGCTACGTGTCTAATTATTGTAGTTAGAATTCTATTTTTGTAAGCATGGGATCCTATTTAAAGACCCATAAGGCATGTATTGTAATGATCAAACAGGCAAGTAAAAGCATTGAAGCAAGTAAGGTCAACAACAGTTTTGGAACTGCCACAGGCAACCGACGTTGGTCCCTATCTGTCTGGTGCTGTCGACATTGGCCGACTAGCTACCGTCACTGGTTGCCTTCTGTACTACACCTGAGCGATGTCGGTCATGTTGCTGACGTTGGTGCTACTGGTTCTTCAGCATCCTCTTCTTCGTGTCTACAAACAGTTGAAGCTTTTAGCTCCACACCCTAACAATCTCCCACTTGGAGATAAATAGCTGTTACTGTATTTGTACCTGTACACCATCTATTTTGTTCTCTTGGCTCTGTATCCCTCTTCAAAGTCACTCTTGAAGATTCAGAAGAATCGACGTCGACAGCATGACCGACGTCGGTCATGCTGCCGACGTAGAGTAGTATGAGACAAAGAAGTCTTATGAGAAGAGAAAATTTGAAGGCAACCTATTATTTATCTATTGAGAGAGAATTATAAGGCAACCTAGTAATTATTTTGAGGTTCATAGCATGTCAAGGTCAATATCATGATGCAAGGTAAGATATTGTTGAGTACTAGGTGTCTTGAGAAGCCTAGTCTAGTCCTTTGAGAAGTTGTATGCATAAAGCATAGTGAAGATTGGTGAATTATGTCAATATAGGAATAAGAGAGTGTATAAATTATTTTAATCATGTGAAAGAGGCAAAAATCTTTTAGAAGAGCTCCAAGGTAAGTTTTGAATCTTACTCCTTGCATTGAGAGACCTAGTGAGAAGGCATAGGCTTGGTAGCATGATGAGATGAGAAGTATGAGACTTGTGTGAAGAATGTTGGTAATGTGTGAGCCTAGTATGAGTTTTTATGACATGAGGATGAGGTTTTAAAAATATTACAAGAGGTTTCAAGGTGTGATCAAGGTCTCAGTGTCAGGATCTTGCTCCACCAATAAGAGCACAATATGATTACTTCTTGTATTAGCAACTAAACACGAAATTTAACCAGAATCAATAACTAACTAGAAATATGAAACAACACAGGAATATGAGAGACAATACATAATTGTATTAATAATCACTCAGAAGAAAATACAATAAAGAAGATGCCACTTCTTCTTCCACCTGAAAGGCTTGCCACACCTCAAGACCTTCTTCCCTCTCTCTCTCGGTCCCAACAATCAACTCCAATATAGAATTGATGTTCACCTCTCCAACTAGTCAGTAACAGGCTGCCAGTACACCAAGCACACAACCATACTCCAAGTAGATCTCCTGCTCTCTGCTGCTACCTGCAAATCACTAGACCTTACTCACCATTGTAGATCTCCTATAGAAAGTCATGCACACTTGCTGACCAAGATCATACACATACGAAGAACCCTGCTAATTCTCCAAACCAGTACCCACCTTGGTACTGTGGCACTAGGAGGAACACACCATTGCTCTCCTCTCTCAGAAGGAGCTTATTGCTCTCTTACTCTCTAGCTACAAGTTTATAATACATGCCAATGAGTCTATTATATATATCCCATACTTACAATAATTAGACTATCTTAATTACAATAATTAGACACGCAACTCAAGACTATAATTAGCCTTTGACATGCAAACACTCTGTTCATTTAACTAACTGTTCATGCAATGAGCAGTTCTAGAACACACAGGGGATCGACGCCGGTCCCTGCTTGCCTGGTTTTGTCGACGTTGGCCGACTACCTGTCGACGTCGGTTGCCTTCTGCACTAATCATGATCGACGTCAGTCATGCTGCCAATGTCGGTTCTTTTGAATCTTTAGCAACCATCTTTTTCTTCATCTGCATCAAGTTGAAGCTTTTAGCTCCACATCCTAACAATCTCCCACTTGGAGATAAATAGCTACAACTGTACCTGTACTTGTACTCCATCTAATTTGTTTCCCTGGCTTGTATCCCTCTTCAAGCTTAATCCTAAAGACCAACCACCACACACTCTGTGATGCTCTACCTGTCATCCAAATCTCTTGCCACATCCGCATCTACAAACGCCTGTAGAAAATAACTTGACCCTGCATAGCATGTCGACCTGATGCTGATCCCTCTAAGAATCTACTGAACTGCCCTCCAGTACTTCTTTCCTGAATTGGCTCCAAACTTTTTGACAACTCCCACTTCTTGGGAAAACTTAGGTCTACACTAGACCTCATGTGATTTTGAACCATGTTCTAAGCTCAGCTTGAAATGTCCAGCCCTTTGGTGTGCTTTCTGATTCTGCATCCTGCATAATGAACCCCGCCAACACCGTCTTCACACCAGCTCCCACTGGAGATGAAATCTCCATGACTCTTATGCCAAAGAATTTTGCTACTCCAAATTCTCCATGACACACCTCTGAACTAACCTTACCCTTAGCTCAACAAAAAACCTGCATGTACAAACCTGCTCTAAGCTCATCCTCCACATACAGTAACAAGATAATGTTGTGACCATCATCCAACTGGTAAGATAAAAATAATAGTTATGCTGACATTGACAGAAGCTCTGCTTTGTCATCTCCTTGGTACCACCTGTCAGCTATATACCTGTAGCTTTCTCAAGACCATATACCTTGGCCTTCCATCTCACTTATCCATCCACTCTCTTCTTTAACTTGGGAATCCATTCTGTCTCTCAGTGCTTACTTTCAGCTGACAACTCTACCAACAAATACCTGTTTGGTTCTTCTCCAAGGACTCACACTCCTCATCCATGCCAAGCTCCCACTGTATATGGATTCTACCTGCATTGCCTCTTCACATCTTCCTAGTTCTTGACCATCAATAAGCAATATAAAGAAGGTGAACAATGAATATGAGGTTCACTTACCCTTTCTGACCTCCATATGAGCGTTTGAGACCTATTGACAACTTGCTGTCTGCCCACCATTCATTCCAGTGACTGATCTCGACCATCTCACAGTCTGCTCCCGACCGATGTCAGTTCCATGCACTGACCCTGACTACCGACGTCGTCTCCCTGGCTGACGCTGGTATCCTTTTTGCCGACGTCGGTTCCTTCATGACAGACATTGATCTTCCTGCTGCCGACATCAGTTACTGTCTGACCAACGCCGATACCTGTGTTCACTTGTGAGTGATAACTTTTTACCCGCGAGCTCCTTTTGGATCAAACCCTTGTCCATACTACCCTACTCAAAATAATTCACTCCTCTCACCTGATCTCTGTCTGTCATCTCCTCCATGAACACCAAGGCTTTCCAGTTCTTTAGCTTGTCAAAAACATCTGTCTTTCGCTTGAGAACATGCATTCCCCTCCTACATATGTGACCAAGCCTACAAAGCCACATCTTTGTAACAAAAGGTGAATCAGTAATATAAGTAGATAGATAAAGGATACCTACTTTCTTACCACCATCTAATTCAAGTGTATCCGCTGTGAGAGTTACAATGCGTCTCTCATCACCCAAATTTCCTGAATAAATTAGAGTCATCTCCAAGACTGGCACCTGCATGACTTCCTTCAACCACTATGTGTTATCCATCTACAATTTCAACTTCATTTCCCCCTCATCAATTATCTGACAAGGCTCTCCAACCCCTAAATAAATCTCTCCAAAGTCTTCAAAGACATACCCATGAAAAGATGCTTTATTTTGGGCTGCATGGAAAGAGGCAAAAGAATCTGTAAACAAAGATTCTACTTTATCCAAAACATCCTGTGCAACATCCCCTGCAACATCTGCTCCTCCCTACTGATCTGCTACCAACCAACAATCTTTATTTCCCTGCTCTTTTTTTCCATCAATCAGACCATTCGTGCTATTCAGTTTCTCCATTCGTAGCTTACTTTCTTCTGCCATTGCTATACTCCCACTCAATCTGAAACCCCTGTGAGTGACTTGTAATCAATAAACACTACCAGATCTGAAACCACCTGTTAGTCAACCCAACCAAAAGCTCTGATACCACTTGTTAGGATCTTGCTCCACCAATAAGAGCACAATATGATTACTTCTTGTATTAGCAACTAAACATGAAATTTAACCAGAATCAATAAGTAACTAGAAATATGAAACAACACAGGAATATGAGAGACAATACATAATTGCATTAATAATCACTCAGAAGAAAATATAATAAAGAAGATGCCACTTCTTCTTCCACCTCAAAGGCTTGCCACACCTCAAGACCTTCTTCCCTCTCTCTCTCGATCCCAACAATCAACTCCAATATAGAATTGATGTTCACCTCTCCAACCAGTCAGTAACACGCTGCCAGTACACCAAGCACACAACCGTACTCCAAGTAGATCTCTTGATCTCTGTTGCTACCTGCAAATCACTAGACCTTACTCACCATTGTAGATCTCCTATAGAAAGTCATGCACACTTGCTGACCAAGATCATACACATACGAAGAACCCTGTTGATTCTCCAAACCAGTACCCACCTTGGTACTATGGCACTAAGAGGAACACACCATTGCTCTCCTCTCTCAGAAGGAGCTTATTGCTCTCTTACTCTCTAGCTACAAGTTTACAATACATGCTAATGAGTCTATTATATAGATCTCATACTTACAATAATTAGACTATCTTAATTACAATAATTAGACACGCAACTCAAGACTATAATTAGCCTTTGACATGTAAACACTCTGTTCACTTAACTAATTGTTCGTGCAACGAGCAGTTCTTGAACACATAGGCGACTGACACTGGTCCCTGCTTGCCTAGTTCTATCGACGTCGGCCGACTACCTGTCGACGTCGGTTGCCTTCTGCACTGATCATGACAGACGTCGGTCATGCTGCCAACGTCAGTTCTTCTGAATATTCAAGAGTGACTTTGAAGAGGGATACAGATCCAAGGGAACAAAATAGATGGTGTACAGGTACAGGTACAGTAGCAACTATTTATCTCAAAGTGGGAGATTGTTAGGGTGTGGAGCTAAAAGCTTCAACTATTTGCAGACACGAAGAAGAGGATTCTGAAGAACCAATAGCACTGACATCGACAGCATGACTGACGTCAGTTAGGTGCAGTACAGAAGGTAATCAGCGATGGCAGCTAGTCGGCTGACATCGGCAGCACCAGACAAATAGGGATCGATGTCGGTCGCCTGTGGTGGTTCGAGAACTGCTGTTGATGAACAGTCAGTTAAGTGAAGCGAGTGTTTGCATGTTAAAGGACTAATTATAGTCACGAGCTGCGTGTCTAATTATTGTAGTTAGAATTCTATTTTTGTAAGCATGGGATCCTATTTAAAGACCCATAAGGCATGTATTGTAATGATCAAGCAGGCAAGTAAAAGCATTGAAGCAAGCAAGGTCAACAATAGTTTTGGAACTACCACAGGCAACCGACGTTGGTCCCTATCTGTCTGGTGCTGTCGACATTGGCCGACTAGCTACCGTCACTGGTTGCCTTTTGTACTACACCCGAGCGATGTCGGTCATGTTGCTGACGTTGGTGCTACTGGTTCTTCAGCATCCTCTTCTTCGTGTCTACAAACAGTTGAAGCTTTTAGCTCCACACCCTAACAATCTCCCACTTCGAGATAAATAGCTGCTACTGTATCTGTACCTGTACACCATCTATTTTGTTCTCTTGGCTCTGTATCCCTCTTCAAAGTCACTCTTGAAGATTCAGAAGAATCGACGTCGACAGCATGACCGACGTCGGTCATGCTGCCGACGTAGAGTAGTATGAGACAAAGAAGTCTTATGAGAAGAGAAAATTTGAAGGCAACCTATTATTTATCTATTGAGAGAGAATTATAAGGCAACCTAGTAATTATTTTGAGGTTCATAGCATGTCAAGGTCAATATCATGATGCAAGGTAAGATATTGTTGAGTACTAGGTGTCTTGAGAAGCCTAGTCTAGTCCTTTGAGAAGTTGTATGCATAAAGCATAGTGAAGATTGGTGAATTATGTCAATATAGGAATAAGAGAGTGTATAAATTATTTTAATCATGTGAAAGAGGCAAAAATCTTTTAGAAGAGCTCCAAGGTAAGTTTTGAATCTTACTCCTTGCATTGAGAGACCTAGTGAGAAGGCATAGGCTTGGTAGCATGATGAGATGAGAAGTATGAGACTTGTGTGAAGAATGTTGGTAATGTGTGAGCCTAGTATGAGTTTTTATGACATGAGGATGAGGTTTTAAAAATATTACAAGAGGTTTCAAGGTGTGATCAAGGTCTAAGTATGACTAGAAGTTCAAGGCCTAGTGTGCAAAGAGACCTAATGTGACCTAATGAGGGGTCAATTTTAGTTCCCAAGGTTTAAAATCTCATAATATAATTTTAATAGATATGAGAGGTTTTATAAATTTTTATAACCAAGTTTTATTTTATATTCTAAAGAAGAAAACATGAAAATTGGTGTTGAGGTTTTCTATGTGCACAAAATGAGGTGTTACAGACCCAAAAAGTACTTTATTCTAGTCGTTGTCATGTGAAACCTTTGCATGAGGATACAAGCATCTCATGGTAGTTGGGTAAGGGTCCAAGATTAAATTTCTTAGCATTAGTTTTGGAGTTGAGGGGCAATCCTTTATGAATGATTGTTAAGAATGGAAGGTAGTCTAAACCCTCATAATGACCTAATAGGAAAGATCTTGTTGGAAATGGCTCAAAATTGATTAGATGACATATTTTCATGATTGGAGATTGTATAGGACTCTCCCAGGTTTCTCTAAGTGGAATTGGTATATCAGAAGAGTGAGTGGAAGCTACAAAAAATCCCTTGTTTCATGGATTTTTGATATAGCAGGCAGGGTTGACCAGATCAATGCATGAAAGTTTTTGGAGGTTGAATATTGAGACCTATATATTATGAACATGGTGGTTTTTTATTATTTTTCAGACCTTCAATATGTTAAACTAGTCATGGAAGTTGGTTTATCGCTAAACAGGCCTAATGAGGAAGACAGTGAGAAAACCAGGTAGAAGTGAGAATGAGATTAGGGATGGGTTACAGTAGATTAGGGATGGATACAAATGCATGGGGTAATTTTTCAAGACATATAAAATTTACCCATTGAATATAATTTTTTTTTATGCTCATATACAATCAAAAAGTTATTCTCAAAGTGACATGTCTAACACAATGAGGCCTATGTAGGGTGAAGACATAAGATTGGTTTGTAAGACAAATACTGATATTAAACCATGTAATATATCTATTTAAAGATGTTTTAAGGATTTTTAATTATCATATAAACTGATTTTAATATTCATAAAATTTTCACATAGGTTTTCTTAGTCTTGGTTTTCATGACTGTGTTTTTGGAGCTACAGGCAATTTTTTGTGTATGAGTGAGAATGATGTTCCTAAATATTTTTTAATAGAGTTTAAGAATAAAATGCACATAAATTTTTTATATATGTATAATAGGTTATTTTTAATTTATTTATATGCATTATAAAATCCTATGAAGGTGTGAAAATTCAAAGACTCTTGACTGGGTTTTTGAAGCTTATGTACGGTTCTAAGTGAGCATATGAAGATGATCAGTTTGAGGTGTTTTGTCATGTATTGTGAAATATAATGGAATTTGTTATGAAATTGAGGTCATAAATTTTATATCCATTTGATTTTTTTTTGTGTTTATGTGGAAAAGTTGAGTGTATGCATTATATTTGCAAGACAGATTTTTTGACAGTGAGAAGGCCTACTTGTGAGTAGACCTAATTGTGTGGTTCAAGGAATGAAATGAGATAAATGGTTTTTGGGACCTAAATTGAGATTATTAGGGGTATAATTGAATAATTTTTTAAGTTTTTCATCCATTTTTGAAGGCTCATGGTGTTCCAATGTGTTCAAGGTGAAATGTGTGCTTTGAGAAGGCCTAATTGCATTAGGTCTCTATTAGGCCTAATGGTGGTTTTGGACCTTAAGGGTAATGACCAATCTATGTAGTGGTTGTTTCGATTGTGAAACATGTTTTTTTATATATTCCAAATATGATCCAATTATGTAGAGTTTTTTGGCTGACCAATATGGGTGAAAGCAAGAGTCAAGTATAAAGAGAAGGTCTAATAGGCCTAATTGACTAGTTAGAATTTTGAGGATATGAGCAAATGATATAGAGTTTTGGAAACCAGGTAAAGGGTGTGAAAACAATTAGAGAGGTTTGATTAATATTTAATTAATATATAAAAATGTTTATAAGGTGATGATTAAGGTCATATGACCTAATTCTACCAAAGAAAGGGCTAGTTGAGCAAGAAGACCTAATAGGTTGTTTGAGAGAGATAAAATAGTGAGAAGAGCAAAATAAAGTGGTCATATTTATTTGAGTGAGAAAAATGTGTCAAAAGGTGATAATATTTTCAAATTTATATGTGTTGGTGATGATTTACCTAGGGTTTTTGTGCCTCCTTACAAGTTGGTGCATGTTAAAAGACTAGTTGAGTTGGTGCTTGACTAGTGAGGGGTTGGTGCTCCTTGTGGGGTTGGTGCCTCAATAAATATTGATTAAAATATTATGGGAGTATATTACAATATATGATTCAATGGGTTTTATTACCCAAGAGTGTTTCTCACATATCTCTTGTGTTCTTATATTGTTTACTTTCATAGATGTTTGTTTATACATTGGTTAATGTATGTATATGAATGAATGCTTTATGGATGATAAGTGAAATTGAAGGAGTGTTTTAAAGTAATTTATTCACCCCCATATCAATATTTTTAATTAAAAAATACCTTACAAAATTTATTAAACTAAAATCATGTTTCCTTATGTACATTTTCAGAATACATCCTTGTTTAGAACTTACCAACAAAATCAGATTTTTTGGCCTTGTATATACTATTTTACCTGTCACTCAAAATCAGGTTTTTTATGTGATAATTTTACAAATGTATCTTGGTACCAAGTTTCCCCAATATGGGCTATTATGTTCCATAAAAATTTTAATTTTCCCCTCTTTCATGTGGTTGAACTTGTTTTGTTAACTCAAAAATTTTGATACCATGTGCAAAATAAATTGTTTTTGATGCCCCCGCAAGGTCCATAGGTGAACCCAGCTATGTTTATCCTTCTTTTTCAAGTATAATTACCTTCCTCTATTATCATTCAGACCCTTTGAACAATTTCTAGTCACTTCCATCACTTCAAAATTCAAAGGGTGTCCTCTTTTTCTTAAAACATCATTACTTCCCCCTTGCAAGAAGGAATAGGGTGCTTCCCAAAGCATATTTTGGGTTTCCCTTTGCAATCCATTATAGTCCCATCCCTTTTATTATAAGTATGAAAAAAATTAGAATTTTTAATGCTTTTCAAATGTCTTATAGAGGGTTCCAATTTGGAATGAAAGGGTAATAATTTATGTCTAGGGGCAACCTTCTTTTCCTCCTTCCTCATGCTCATGATACATACTCACAACATATTATTTGCCTTATAATAAGGGGTATCTCCATAACTTAAACCATGTAAAATAATCTCCTTACTTCCTATCTTGAATTTAATCTCCATGGTTTGGTAGTTTTGTGTGTACTCACCAAGTGAGTGCAACCATTGAATACTAAGGACCATATTGGTCTCCTTATGCCCACCACATAAAAATCATCCTCAACCACATATTTTTACAAAGTAAGACTAAGATTTGGAATGATTTTTGTACAAGGGATGGTGAATCCATCCACTATTGTGACTTATAAATCCTTTGAACTCCATGGATTGTAGTCCATATGATGTTACCAATCCTCTATCAATGAAATTGTGAGTTACCTCACTATCAATAAGTATGGTAATAGGTGTACCCTTCAATTATCCATTAAATCTAAAGAATAATTCCTAGGAACCCCTAAAATTGATGCCAAGGTGCCAATCAACATCTCTTCTCCCTCTATCTCCAAAGTGTTCTCCTCATAGTTGGTTGTCCCAACTTCCTCCTCCTCATTTTCCTCTTCAAAAAACACCTCAATGTAGTGAACTTGTCCCTTGCCATGAAAATTATGGATCTTTTCCCAAAGGTCCTTACATGTAAAGTATATATATTTCCTTATTATCTCATTTCTCACATCAAAGCTACTATGTGGTAGATCCTCTTGTTGCCCAAACTTGGTTGGTCTGGTCTAATCAAGGGCCCCACATGATTGGACTTAAGTAGATTTGTAAAGCTACTCTTGGGCTGCCCCAAACTACCACCTCTCTACTACCTAGTAGGTGGTAAAAAATTACTCTTTGGTTGTCCTAAAGGTGTAAATATACCTTGTGTAGTAGAATACTCCAAATCATGGGCCTTCTGAATGGCCTCTCTTAGACAAGGTGGATCAAAAGCCTTGAGCAATCCCCTTAGGGAGTTAACCAAGCCCTCTGTGAATAACACCACCAATCTCCTATCTAAAATATCATTCACCATGAATAAAAGTCTCTAAAACTCTATGACATAATAATATACCAAGGCCCTCTACCTCAATTGAGCTAAATCATGAAAATGAAGCTCTAAATCTGCTCAATTGAGCCTCTCAATCAACCTCCTGCTAAACTCCCCATAGGAGTATATGTGTTGATGCCCTGACATGATCAAATTGTGTTACCACAAATAATGGGTTGCTCCCTATAAATGGAAAGTGGCAAACTGAATGGCCTCTCCCTTTGCCATAGGTTGAAGTGAAAATAAGGTATTCACCTTCTGAATCCATGCCCTCTCTAAGCTCCTTTGTGACCCATCAAATGTGGAGATAGCTAACTTCCCCAATGCATCCCAAAGATATCTCTAGATTCCCCTTTGTCTCTAATTTATCCTAGGTACACTTTGTTCTCATTTCCAAGCTAAAAACTTGAAAAAATTCATAGCCTCCCTAACTGTCATAGACAAGGTGACATACTCATCCATCTCTCCCTCTAACCCCTCACATGGGCTGAGTAACCTCTCCCTCACTGGTGAGATCTCTCCCCTTTGAATAAATGTAGGTTGTGTGGGCTTATGTGTGGACACCCCATTCCCTGAAGGGGGTGTATATGCATTTGGCCTATTCCCCAAGGCACCACTATCTCCATTGAGTGGCTTCAAGCCACCCATCTCATTGAGGGAATGAAGAAACCCCTCCATTACTGTTGTCATCCACTCATGAGTTTGAGAATACTTATCAAAACCTATCCTCAGCCAAACTGTCTCTCCTCTCACATTCTATCTCTTGGTGTCCCATGTCACCCATGGATTGATCATGCTCAAGTGAACCCACTAGTTGAAGCCCTGCTTCTCTCCTACTACTCTTCAAGTAATAATTAACCTCTTTATTGCCACTCATGTATCAAACCCTTCACCCCACATAATATCCATGATATGGATCTGATACCATTGTAATGTCTCCAAATTAAGACAATTAAGTAATAATGGGATTAGCCATAAACCCCAATAAAAACTCTAAAAATAATACAATAGACTAGCCACTCTATGTCTATCAAACAAACCACCACATCTCTCCAAATAAACTAAATGCCAAACACCACTAGGGCAAACTTTAAGCTACAATCATAACCCTTAATATTCACTCCAACAGCTGAGAATATACTCTAAAATATGATGTAAACAACTGTAATAAATACCTAGAAATAATTATCATTGTGGCTAAAAATATATATCAAAAATTCCAACGAGTATAAACCTTCCTTCCCAATCATCCAACCTAATGTAAACCCTTAAAAATAGCTGGCACAATAAGGTAAAAATAGTGAATAATGCTAGCCACTGAAATATGAATTTAGACCCCCAAAAATTGTCATTATACTATAGAAAATCAATTTGCCACACTTTATAAGTAATTTAGAAAATTAGCAAATAAATATTGTAAATATTAGGGATAATATTTACCCATTGATTTAGGGTCAACAAACACCCCAAACCCTTGTAAATCCCCTTCCAAGTGAGTCACCCAACTTCCAATTTTTATTACAATAAATTCCAAAATTTATATCTTTATTTTGCTCACAAAAAAGACCTTTAAAACCTTGTGATTTAATTCCCAAAAAATTAGAATTAATATTATAAATGTACCTTGTCAAATCAGATTCTAAAAACCCTCTGAAGATGCCCAAAACCTCCTCAAACTGATTCACCCTACCGCATAAAATTATAAAAAAATAAATCAAATTATTTTCACTTACCAATAATCCTCCAAATGACCATCAAAAGGCTCTTAGGGCAAGTTGCCCAAGCTAGAAAAATAGTATAAGATATTTGCAATATTTTATACTTCACGAACACTCCAAATCAACTCTAAAATCCAAAAGATCAGCCCTCAAGTCAAGTAACCAAAACTAAAAAATCAAGTAGCATATTATGCAACATTTTTCAACTTCAAGGAACCCTTCTAAATAGCTCACCAAACTCTATAAGTAAGTCACCACAATCTAGAATGGTATTCAATGCCATGTACAAGCTCCCAAAGTAATTCACCATTCTCCAAGACCTGTAAAATCACAAAAACCAACTTTTGATAGGGATTTCAATATTCCTCAATATAGGTGGTGTCCAAAAACACCTTTGTAGATCCACTTGCATGTAAACATGCAATTTTGAAGCTCATTTATAGCCCTTGAATAGATTTGTCCAAATAGTAGGAATGGAGGTTTTTGTCCCCAAACCCTTGACATCTCTTGAAGGTTTTCATCGTCAAGATGTGGTAATCAAGCTTGACATACTTAATCAAAGTTTCCAATTCAATATTAGCATGATTCCTTCACAAGATTCGTCAATTGATTTTATATTCAACCCCCAAGGGTGGCACCCAAGTTGGAGGATTGTACCTTTTTTTAAAAATAAACACTCAATCTTATAAAACTCCCTTTTTGAGGGTTTAGACTCCCATGACCCCAACTTAAGTGAATATAAGATTAAAATTACCTTTTTGCAAACTCAACTAAAAATTAAAACATTTTAAGTAACTTTTACCTTTTTGCTCATAGAATAGCCCCACTCCATGTTCCCTTTTCTTTCCTTCCCTTAGCCTTGTGGGAACAACCAAGCTAAGGACCTAAAATCAAGTTATGCCAAAAAGGGGAACATTACACTAACACATGAATTGAATGAATGTGTGAATATTTAGTAAAAACTTGAAGGAGCTCACTGATTAGAAGAATATGTTTTTCACCTAACGACATGTTTGTCAATCTTTAATAGTCAAATCTAAGAAGGTAGAAATTTTGAATAAATATATTATTCTTAAAGAACTCTACTAGTCTTTTGCACTTTTAATGATGACCTGAAGACTTAAACTTACCTTAAATATTTTATTTATATCAAGTAATTTAAAAATAGAATTTAATTCATTAATAAGTTATGAGATAAGCTAACTTTATAAGGCAAATACACCGGAATACATTACATTATGAATTAAATATTATTTTCACAAGAAAAAATAAATATTCACATCATATATAAAAATGATTAATAATCGAAACATTAGAGTAAAATACATGGAAGTGCATATTAATTAAATGTACATATGTATATGGTATAGTTGTCTCCAATCTTAGAAGGTGCATGATATTTATGGCCATGGCACACCTTGTTGGGATTCATGTGTTTAATAGCTCATGAAGGGAGCTTCCTCAGTGTAGGCTAGTTGTTCCTTTTAGTAGCAACATGGTAGTTAAAGCGCTAACCCTATAGGATACAACCAAAAAGTGTACCGTTTTAACTAATTCACTTTGCTTATGCACTTATAGCTTGGGTAATTTGTGAATGAATAAAAGAAAGTTTAATGTTAAATCAAATTTTGATACTATTGGAAACCTATTATTTTTGCGTAGATTCGTAGTAATTCTATAAATGGTGAATGACAAAGCAATAATGTGATGTAGAAAATAAAACCAATGCCTCATCTAGATGTTCCCCTGGGTGCAAAGGGTGATGGATTTTCCCAATCATTACTTTTCATTATTTATTTATTCCATAGTATTTTATAATATGCAACAAGGATATTCCATTCTCATGTAATCAACAATTAAATATATTCCATGGGAAGACATCTCAATCAATCATTTAGTTTAATTTAACTTTGTTGTTTTTTATCTAAAACTAGAGCTGACACTTCGAAGATTGTTCAATTTGCCTACAAATTGGCTCATGTTCAGAGATTATATGAGTTGAGTCTACTTCAAAATCTAGGATCATCATGAGTCAACCCTAAAAATCTAAGTGAAAATGTTTTGAGACTTAGCTTAGGTCAAAACTAAGTTGTCGAAGATTGTAACTTCCTATACGATCTCATTGTGGACTATTTGAGGGAGAGCCTGTCAAATTTGACAAACTCTACTTTGAATTGGAAAAAAGCATTAGATATTTAGAGTTATCTGAGTGGATAACTCACCAATTAGGCCACCAACACTAAAAATAAGTATTTCCAAATAACTTTGAATAGACTTCAGTTGGTTGGAATCTTTGAGACACCTTTATTTATTTATATACTAAGTTTTGTTTTGGTTTCCACCCCCCCCCCCCCCCCCCCCCCCCCCCCGTCCCACAATATCATTTGTGATATACAACTTCGTGACTCTTTGCTAGCATATGTTTAAAATATTAAACATGTAGTTTATACTTTTTTTTATTATATAAATTGTAATTGCTCATGTTTTCAAATATTTTAAGTTGAATTATTTTGTTTTCATTCTTTACATTGAAGTTGAATGATTGAATATTGGATTACTGATGTGGTGGAAGCCAAGGGTAGAGAATAACCTAATTACCATTTTCAGTTTCTTTTGCATATGCTCATTGCTTAAGTAGGTAATGTCATTTTTGCTTGTAATCTTGAATAGCATCAAGGGAAGGGACCAACGATGGGTGGAATGAGGTGTGCAAAGCATTTGGTAGGCAGTGAAACATGCAAAGACAATCCTCATAAGGATATATTTTTGCTAAACATGGGGATGGTACTGACCCTGACATCACTGCAGAGCCTTCCAAAAAGAGAACATTGTTTATTGTTTTTAATTAAAACTGTAGATCAAATACCATTTTATCAATATTCACATTTTCATCTTTACAAATTTTATATTTAATATTGTAAATCACTGTGATTTTATTGGTTAATGTAAGTATTTTATCTTTTATTAATCTAAAATAGACTAATTTCCCCAATAATATCATCTTATCAGTCTACTTTACCCAATAGGAAAACAATAAACTATTTTATTTGTACTTATTAAATTACAAATATTTCAAACCCAATATCCAAATAAAAAAATATTCAAACTTTATTGAATGCACATTACCTTATACAAATTAATAGCTTAAAATGATTACAATAATACCTACTCACGTACTAATACTAACAAGGGCACTAGGTGACAATCCCTTGTGGGTTGAAGATAGAATTAAATTTGTTATAAGTTAAGCCGTTAGAGGAAACATTGTTGGACTGAAAGAATACTTAGTTTTTTTAAATAGTTGAGCTTGTTTTTCGTATCTTTTTTTCCCCTTTGTCACGAAAATGAAAATTAAGTATTACAACCAATTAGGATTATTCTAACAATATTAAGATATTTCTTTAAAAGATATGTCATTGTTGTGCACATTTCAATTTTTGCCCATTACCAAGCAATTAGACAAAAATTGGTTGTAGATAATAAATCCCTATAGCATTCATTTCATCATTTTATATGTTATGAAAGACCTTTAAATAACAATTTCAACCTAAAATATTTTGTACATTATTTTGACTCAAATCTATTCAAAAATTGGAGACTTGTTTGTTTTCTTTTATAAATCTACAACTTAAACTATACAGAGGAAGCCCTTGTAATAAATATAAGAGTATTAAATTATTGATATCATGTTCAACTCTTTTGGAAAGCAACATGCATTTTTTATACTATGTGAGGAAAAATACACATCGTATATTGAGATGTTAAGTCTTGTGTAAATAAAAAATGATCAATGCTTTCATATGACAACTTGAGTGACTCAAGTAAATAGCAAGGACATATTTGTTTTTAACAAGGAATTCAATTACAGGGGAGGGTACCATGAAAATTTTCATGGCATGAAATAAAACAACCTCATTCGCATGACACAAAATTAAAAAAACAATTCAAAGTATCAATACCATCTAAAATTCAAATAAAAAGAAATAAGCTATAACATGCACATATTACTTCAGAATATTGATTTCTAGAAAATGTTACAAAAAATATATTTAGCCCATCAAGAATGTTGTTAAACCATTTAATTCAGAAGTCCCATCATATTTCATTCAATATAATAAATATGATCTTAGAAGGGATTATATCCAATATAATAGATATGCTTTCAATCAGTTTTTTATCAAAATGGACACACCTACAATGTTGATTGATAGTTGAATATCTATTGCTCATGCTAATTACAAGAAATGGCATGGAAGGAAAACAAATTCAGAGCAACACATTTCATATGGATTTTCAAATGGAACTAAAGGAGCTTCAAGGCTTTCAAATGTTCTTCAAGTTCTTGCTCTAGTTTAGGAAGCATCTAGTGTCCATGCAGGTCTTCAATAACATATTCTTAAACATCAAAACAAAAGTAGATGTAGAAGTAAGAACCGACAAAAACTGTAAATAATGAATGCAAATGTAGGTAATTGTTTAAATTGTAGATCTTTTTCTAGAAGTTTAAAAAATAACCATTGTGAGTTCCTTCTTTGTTAGTACATGATAAATCTTTACTATATCTTATGACTTGCTATCGTTGTTGCTAGTAACCCATTGACAATGCCAAGGATTGCAAAAATAATCACAAAAATAACCAAGAGTGCACCACATGCTTCCATATATGCTCGAAAATAGTCTAAAATACCCCATTTATAACAAAAATTGTGACATCCTTCCATGCATGGATTATTGTTATTGATTGATGAGTAATGCACTTTTAGGTTTCCAAAACCAAGGATTACAAATAAAACAAAAACCCCTGCATGCACAATAGAATCGGGTTATTCAAACTATGTGCATGCTAAGTTCAATTTTCAAAATTCTTTTGTGTATCCCAAGTTTATGAGATGCAAAATAATCCACACAATAGATAATTTAACATACTAATTGTGAAATTATGAACCATATTTAGGACAAACCAAAACAATAATAGAATGTTATAGGATGCTTAGACAATAATCGATCTACTTGTTTCATAAGGCCATAGATAATCAAATGGGCTTAACACTGTTTAAGCCATCCCAAGCATAAAAAATGCATAAATAGAAAAGATAGTCATTCCCCTAGCTTTATACCAATTGATCATACAAGAAAATAAGTACCAGTCTAACTTATCTATGACAACATGCCATTCATAAATAAAATGCTTAGTTTTTAGAAGGAAGAATAAAGGAAGTGAACAAGCAAACAATGGAAGCTAAAGTACAAGAGGTCCAAAAAGCTTGTGATTTAGTATTGACAATTTTTCGAACATCCTACAAGCTTGATGGCACTAAAATGCAACAAGTACCTTCATTACCAAGGGCAGACCTTATGCATGGTATGAAAGGCAAATTTGGTCAATGCCTATTACTAGTGTAAATATTTTAGATATTGATAAGAACACAATTATCTAGAGAATAGTCTAACTAGCCAGATCACCTGAATTTAAAGAAATTACCATGGCTCAAGTCTTGCCAAGTCAAACAGTATAGACAAAAAAATCATAAATTCACAAGCATAAAATAAGACACCAAATGCTTCCCTATGTTTCAAGAAAAAAATCATGGCCTCTAGTGTTTGATTGGTAACTTAAAGACAATTAAGTTCAATCTAACTAGAACATTTGACTATATCCTAAAAATATTTTATTTAATTGAAACATACAAAAGGCAGTAAAATCAATGTTAGCGAAAAATTATGTTCATGAAAAACTCAGCAAGGTTACCATAAAATGTGAATTGGGAAAAGTTGAGTAACAACCAAGAAAAATGTAGAATTAACAAAGAGGTTAAAATTCATTAAGATGAAAAATCAATTTTATAAATGTTTGCCTGCTTTTTTGTGATTTTTCAAAAAAAAAAAATTGTAATTTCTTAACAAAAATAATGAATATAAGCTGTGGTTTTTTAGTAACAATAGACCTGGCCAACAATGCATCAGACAAATAATCCAACACAATGTCGAGAATGTGTCTTGGAACTAAAGCTTGAAAGCCAAATATATGCAAGTGGGTTATGGGTTTTAGTGGAAACAAACCCCACTCAAACTCTACAAAAGGAAAAATAATTTGAATGGATCAAAATTTCCTACGAGTGTTGTAATTTTAGGCTTCCTCTCCACCTCCAAAGATGACATTACCAACTATGTAGTCGCCTTTATTTCAAGAGGCAAGATTTTTTAGAAAGATATTCTTGTAAAGAGGATTCAATAGAACATAACCAAATAATTAAATATGCGAAATCAAAAGGTTGTTTGGGCAATTTGATCACATTCCTCTTCTCAAGAGGCTAGGCAATGTTATAATAATAATCTTCTCATTCAAATTTAGCATTAGGGGAATATCCTACTTTACTGCCATAACAAACAAGGTTACCTACACTGCTTCATTTTTATTTAATTTTGATGTTGTTTTACATGATTTGATTACCTAAATTGGTTTAAATAACCATTAAAAATTCAGATGCACAAAGATTAGAAAAATAGTGCTTATTCTATTGAAAGAAAATATGAAAGGTTTGTTACTTAAAATTATGGAACAATGCTCATCCAAAAATGTTATTAGGTCAACCTGACTACAATCATAAAGAAACCAAAACTTAAAAAAGAATCACATTTAACAGTAAAAGTATCACATAAGTTACATAAAATCTAGCGCCCATGCGAAAAGTTATCGAGATTAGAACAATACCAAAATTTCTAAGGAAAACAAAGAAAGATAAATCAAAAGCCCCAACCTAAAACACAGACAAAAACTTAACTAAAATAACCCAAATTAAGAAAGACATTAGAATTATTAGGATTTTGCAAGAGACGATAGCAGTGTAATGATATTAACCTTTGATATTAAAAGTTGATCCATCCCTATAAGGATCATACAATGTGTTGAAGGAGAATGGAGTGGAGGGGTTCTCAAGATTCACAAGGCGCTAATCTAGGAGATTGATCAAATACCCATTTAGATCCTTGGTAGGAAGATAATCATCATCCAATGAAGAAATGTACTTTTTCTTAGACACAAAATACCCAAATGCGCTACAACCATGCCTTTTGAAGTAGAGAAAATTCAAAATTCTAGGAGCCAATATTATTTCCATGTCATTTTTTGTATACAATATGTGATTGAACCCAAATGGGACTCTAACATTTTGTTCAAGCTCAAGCTCCTAAACTAGAATCATGTGGTATGGGGAAAAATAGGGTTTCCAGGATTCTAAAAAACTCAGATCTAGATGTATGAATAATGCTATGTTATAATAGCGCTTCAATCTGTTCAAACCTATGAAATCATTGCCACTGCCCTAGTTACCGATGAGGTTATTCGTGGTGTAGTTGCCATACCCGATTGGTTAACCCACAAGGACTTGACGCACAGTCCTTATTTCTTCAGGAAGGCCGAAAGGAAGTTACATAAACCTGTGAGTTCTGAAAACATGTCACTAATCTAGCACACGTTATTTAAACTGTAATCATAGAAATCAAACATGGGGTTGTCTTCACTGATGATAGTGCTAGGCAATGATGGGGCCCCTACAATGACAACGATTTTAGCAGCCACATTGCCAATACAAATGTCGATCTCCCAAGCATTTCTCTTGGCAACACATGAACCTAAAAAATCCAAAACTAGATAAATTTCTACTTCTTCATCAGATCATTAAAAAAAACATTCACTAGTTTCTCTCCTTGATTTTTATACTTACATTATCGTGTGCGACCATAGAGGGGTTGGTATTGTGGTTTGACAAGGCAAGACACATTTCCATGCCATAATTCCCACACCTTTACCACATATCTTCAAGACCTATGCTGAAGCATGCAACCTTGAATAACGTGGAGTCGCTGGATAACTGCAACACAAAATTGTAACATTGGTCTCAAGATATTTTTTGAATCTTTCACGTGGAAGAGCATTTATTTCTATGTATTATTCATGACATCACATTCTGACAGATACTGTATATGACATCAACATTCTACCTATTAATAACATGTCTACAATTTCAACTAATCAAAATATAAATAAATAGATTTTTTCATATTTTTCGTTAACAAATGTGTGAGTTGACTTTTGAAAACTTATAAATTTTTCAATGCATAAAAAATAATAAATTTTAGTTAATGAAGAATACAAATTTTAATCAGATATTAAAGCAAACTAAATGCTTTGGTATACCCCTTCGAAACTAATAATGACATTTTCAAATAACATCATGAAATAGGTTAAAAATAGTCTTCCCACCAACATAATAACCTTTATCCACATGAGACATTTTACCTAAAATTATAATTTTTTAATGAACTATCTATTTACATGTAATTCCTATAATTTTTAAGTGCGAATTTTTAACTACAAATAATTAAAAATCTAAACCACTGAAGCCTCCTAAATCTTCACAACAACACCCAGTTAAAAAATTTAGCAAGCCCCCTCCACCATGGGACCGCATCCGTGGTTCATATGATGAATTGATCCCACACAGAAATTAAATCTCTTCAAAGCGGATGGATTCGGACGATCGAAAAAGGAGATTATTTACAAGAAGTTGGATCGATCGGGGGCTTCCACACTGGTAAGAAATTCCAAAAAAATCCAAATCGTCTTTGCGTATAAAAACAAATTCATGCTTTAATATCACAAATTATTCATTATGAATTGAAAAAATAAAACCCATAAAGAATGGTACAAGTTAGTGCTAATTTAGCGAAACAATGAAGTCTGCATTCAGGGAAGCCAAGGGTTTTCAGAGCATCAGGAATCACTGATAAATATATTGTTTCAGGTTTTAAAATCTATCCTCCTGTGTATATTTTTATCCCTTTACCCGATTTAGGGTTGTTTTGTACCTGTCCATATTGTGAAACAGTACCAATAAAAATTTAAAAAAAAACTCCAAAAGATCTTCCAAAGAGTAGTTGCCAACCCAATTATTAGCTGGAAAAAAACTCAGTTCAATTTAGGCGAATGATTTGAATTTCTTGAGCAGCAATATTACCATTTTTTTTTAGTGGGTGCAATATCTATTAACCATGTCTAGGGTGGCACGGTCTATAGTGATCTAAACTCAACTCTAGACCGTGGATAGATAGGGATAATACAGTGAGATAGACTGTCGACCCGTTTTTGCATAGGTGTTGCCACTGTCATTATGGGCTGCCTTATTGAGGCAAGATCACTTACCCATATTTCAGTACTCATTGCGTGGTAACATGTTCTAGGGGTTATGGGCCACCTTATTGTGGTGCAGGGGATTTGAACTTGGGTCACTCTACATTCAAATTTTTATCATTAATCACAAACCTATCATTACATCAAAACCTTGTAATTGCATCAGAATTGTTTCGACTGGACTGAGCTGAACTAAACTCATGTCTTATTTGCTAAGATTCCTTTAGTATGCAATGGCCTGCCCTTGTTTTCCAGTAGCTCAGGGTCGTTTTGCATAGGCATAGCTTTGAACGGACTCATAACTGGGTGTGGTATACCTTAGTGCCGGGTATGCAGAGGTCTGGGCATTGAGCTTTTACTCTTTGCAGGGCAGGGCTTAATCTTCTTGCGATTAGGTGTAATTCCTGGGTCAATGGGACTGCATGCCTCAATGACCTGTAATATCCATTTCTCGAGATTGTTTTGCACCCAAGCTCAAATTAAAATACAAAGTAAAAAAATCACAGCTAGTCTAGTTGGCGCTTATCTTGATATTAACCAAAAATAAGGAGCCAAAGGTTGGGATTAGCTGGCAGTCCAATGTTTCTAGTCCTATTGTTATTATTGAGATAGATGCCCCTGACTAACCTTGCCCTAATAAGATCTTTGACATCTTGGCCAACAAGTCTGACCAAATAAAACCGAGCTCTTAACGGTCAGATAGAGGCAATCTTAAAAATGAGAACAATGGTCAATCTCATTTTAACTATCTTCCTGTCTTAGAGCATCAGGAAGAGTCGACTAGGAACATGATTAAAGATGATTCACTAGAAAACTTACAGTCCAAGGTTGATTTTCTAGATGAGGAATTACTCCAACAGAGTATTCTCAGGTGGTTCATGACTGAAAATGAGAGACTGAGAATCAGGCAGATCTTATACACCAACAACTAAATGGAGACCAACCCCAACCACAGGTCAGGGTTTCTTTTAATAAAGATCTTTGGCCCACTACTAGCAGTCTCTATGAACTCATAGAAGAGGTGAACAGTCTGAAAGAGAAGATGTCAACAATGGAGGGAAATCAAACTTCTCTGAATGAAATGTTAAAACCAGTGCTTCAGATGAGTAGGGTCACAATGAAAAACTGTGCAGCCAGTGTACTCACTCTACAAGAAGGTATGAAGAAGAGAAGAGGAATAGCAATAGGAGGTCCCAGTAAAAGAACTAGAAGTCAGAGGAAAGACAAAGACATTGAAGCCAATACTATAGATCTGGGGGTGGTTGAGGATCATCTGAACTTTTTAGTTTTTTAAGAAAGAATGGGAAGTTGTTGGAGCCTTAAAGAATCTCTTCTCGTCTCAACCTTCCTCTTAATTTCTATTAGCTATCTGTTTTCTGTAATTTGGCTGTTTGTTGGGTATTTGTTTCTGCTGTCCCGTTACAGCATTCTCTCTGCTTGGATTTTTGTTTAACCCTGTTTTAATGGGGGAGGATTTCTCTTGGTTTTTCTTGTTATTTCTGTAGCTCTCTTTTGTAAAAGGGTTTGGGTCTGTAATATTTGTCACCTTGTCCTCACGTAATGTTTTGAAACCTTAGACCATTTTAATAGGGGACTGAATTTTTTTTAGTTAGATATTTATAAACACACAAAATACTTAGCTATGCAATTAGGAAAAAAAATCAAAATAAAGGAACTGTGATTCTGAGTTAGAATTTTCTGGAATCAGCTGTGCGAAAGAATTTAATCCTGATGTTTAGGATCTCACTTCTGGATCCATCTTCAGGGGGAATAAAGATCGAAGCCAATGCTTGAAAAATAATACAAGTCCTAGTTTCATAAATAGTTTTTCATGACAGGAGGGAACTATTGTGAAAACCATTTATGGAACTATTGCAAAAAACCATTTATGGAACTAGGACTTGTATTATTTTTCCAAGTATTAGCTTCATTCTTTATTTCCCCTGAAGATGTATACAGAATTGAGATCCAAAACGTCGGGCTTAAATTTTTTCATGCAGCTGATTCCAGAAAAATCCAACTCATTATTAACCTGCAAAGAAACTAAACCTAAAGACAAAAACTGTAGTTCTGTCTATCAAGAAGCCATAGACAGAGTCAGACTCAGAGAAATAATTTCAAACACAGACACAAAGATAATACTATTAAAATGGTGATAGAAAATAGTACATAATGGGGTATTTATAATACCCATTAATGCATCCAAACACCTCTTTACCTAACTCACTAGGAACCTTCTAAACACAAATATTGGATTATTATGCTAATTTTTACGTCATATTTATTTGAGCCCACATGTTGATTGAGACCCCTTTTACCCAGGCATTAGATTTCATTTGTTGATTATTTCTCGACTGTAAGGATTCTTACGGTTCAATGGTAGCCGTGTTTGTTTTGATTGTTATCAACTTTGGGGACTTTTACTGTTTGATGATAGTTGCATCTTTAATAGACATCTGCAAATGAATCCTCATATTAGGGACTGCTAAGAAAAAGATACACTTGGATTTATGGATATGTTGTGTGTATTTTCCAGGAATCTAATTACTACTTTTGAGATCCAAGTTTTGCTAATGATGGGAATTGAGCTCCTTACTTGATCGAATAAGATTTGGGAGATACTAGGGAAAACTGAATCTCCTGATCTAGGGCTGTGTATCTAAATCAGCTATGTGTAATGGCAAATACAATTGCTCATGGGATTGATGAGAAAAAGAAAATGATACAGGACGAATATAATGGTCATAGGTAAAAAATGCTACCTAAAGATCTGTGAAACTTTTGGAGGTGATAGGATTGATGAGTAAGAAAAAACAAATTATTTGAAGTGCATATTTGGCTACTTACGTTATGGGGGATGATTGATAAGTTTTGACGAGGAATTTCCATTGATGAAAAGATCAGAAATTTAAAATGAAGTCTGGTGTGATGAAATGAGAGGGTAATGAGGGGAAGAAAGCCAAAACTATGCTGGTCCTTCAGAGGAAATAAAGAAACTTAACTTGAAACAACATTTGAGTTATGACAAAATAGAGAATGGCAAAAGATAAAATTATTAGAGGAAATACCAATAGAATTAAATACTAAAATGAATATGTATATTTTTTGATCGGTAATTGAGGGTTATATGGGTCCATTGCCATTTTCTAAAAACAAAAGAGAACAAAAAAAGCTTAAAACAGCTGAAGTTCAATCATTGAGCCAGGAAAAACTGAAAAGCTCAGAATAAGCAAAAAACCTAACCTCCTAAAGGCACCACATTCTCTATTAACCTATACAACTGCTTTCAGGAGCAGCAACATATCCAACAACTCCTCTCAACAGAGCCAACTTAACTATGAGCAGCAAGTGCCCTACTTTCTATTCGAGAGAAGAGGACTTCCATAGTCCTCTGAATGCCTCCGTCTATGGCATTCAATGCATCCATATGGAATCTTTCTGCTTTCGTTTTTCTTCCTCTATGTCTTGAAGCTCCACAATTCGGTTTGTTTAGCAATGTTTCTCTCTGAGAAATGGTGAGAATCTCTATAGAATCTAGATCTTCACTTTGTTGAGAAGCATTTTCTTCCAATTCTTGATCAAGATAATTGGATTGTTGATCCATATCTGCCTCCAAAACCTCCAAATCCGCTGAGACCGCCAGTTCCTGAAGCTCCAAATTCTGCTCCTTTGCCAAGTTCTGCTGCTTAGCTTCCTCATGCAGAGGTACTGGTATTACCTTAGGGACACTGTTGATTTTGTTCCACAATCTCTAGGAGGATCTGAAACTGATTTGATTTCTTGCTCTGAAACGTGATTGACATCTGTATCTGAGGATTATGCTTTCAGGATCCCTTTCCGAAATTTGACTGAAGGCTGCCCTGGGGCTCTAGGAGAGGAGCACGCTGCAATCTTATGCCCTATTTTATTACGCCTAAAACACCTGAATGGCAGCCCTTCCAAATCCATCTTTTGCAATCACTTCCCATTTTTGGATGGAATCTGAATTGAGTTAACAACTGGGTGTGAAGTCTAAAAAAATACGAACCCTAGCATAATTTGTCTGATTTACATCTACCACTGGATCAATCTTTACAAATGAACCCACTTTCTCAGCAATTAGTTTGATGGATGCTGTGTTCCTTAGCAACAAAGGGTGTTGATAAATCCTAATCCAGATGGGGATTCAGTCAAAATTCTCTGTAAAAGAGTCAAATAAAGGCTTCCATGGAAGCAAAGTCAGCCCCGATCTCCCACGAAACCAAGGGCCTGAAGACCAAACAAAATTTCGATCTTCTCTTGATTGGAATTGGAAGAGGAGAATCCCATTCTCGAGTGCTGATAAAAGAGGCCAATTGATGCTGATGCCTTTCCAGGGCCTATCAATCCAATTACACACTACTGAATTCAAAGGCTGCTTACTCCAAAATCTGTCCACAAGAGAGCAGCTCTCCATATCCTTTGTGAACTGGTCCAATCCTTCCTCTGAGAGACACAATCTGCTGCTTTTTTCACCATTATTAATTGGATATCCCTGAAAAAACTTTCTGCTTCTTGAAACTGGTCTGTCGGGGACCCCTGTTGAATATCATCACAAGACTCTTCCATTGCAACTATGGCCACCAAATCTCCCCTGAAATTCCCATCCCCATTCATTTCTGTCACCGAATCAAACCGCTATTTAGATAAGAGGGGAGGAAAGCGGATTTTTTTGAAGAATTAAAAGCTTGCAGTACTTGCTCAACTGTGAAAAGAGTTCACTGCATTGGTGCAGTCCGCAAAAACTTGGGTTTTGTCCAAAGAGTCCAACTCCTCAATGTTAGGAGGAGAGGAGATTTTGGTCGCAGCCTTACTTGCTCTCAACATTTTTAAAACCACGTGTTTATAATCATGTTTGGCCGAGCGAGCCACCCACGGCCTTTCATTATCCTCTTTGCAAGCCTTATCATTCGAGCTAGGGTATTGTTGGAGATCTAGATTGCACCTTAGCTGGAAGCAGAAATGTTCGGGTCCTACTTCCAAATCTAGCTCAAGATGGGACTGATCCCAAGCTGTGGGTAACCTATAATGAGGTCAAACCTCTAGGATTTTTAATGAGGCTAGCTCCTCTGATGCATCATCTAGCTCATTCCCACTACTAAAACCTACTAATGACCAGGGAAAAGGGAGAGAGAGATAACATGAAAGGGAAACCTAAGCTAAAGACAGTGATGCACCTAAATTATGGTTGATCCACTCTGCTCGACTCTTAAACACTAATGAAACAAGGAAAAGACTAGATCTAGGATTCCAAACATCTGTCATACATCAGTATTTCATGAAGAGGTTCACCAAATGATCACAAGTTGATGGAAATGATGGAGAGGTCTAATGCGAGACACTAACCAGTCACAATATCCACATGCGGGCTGCAATCAAAAGATGTAGAATACTGAACATGATTGGAACAATGAAATATGAAGAGCAGTCTTGTATTCATCTCAAGAGGTTACAAGCTCCATCTTGGCAGAGTTTTGTCATGCGCAAGAGAGGGCGTAGAGTGATACCAAGGATACATTTTTTGGCCCAAAAGCCTCTTTATATGGCATAAAGGAGAAAGAGAGAGATGAGAACGATGCATTGGAGAGTGGAGAAAAATCATCAAGATAAAGAAATGAGGAGGCAGCTCATTGATTGCCTTCTGTATGCGTGCTTTGATCAATAAACGGACCACCTTTTGCCCCAATAATCCTCAAGCTCCTCTCATTGGCCGAGAGATCCCACTAGAGATAAGGGTTGGTTCTACATGATGACAAAGTTTGTTAGAGTGGAATCAATACTCCTAACTGCTTCCTCAACTCCCAGTTCACTACCTTGGGACTCTAAGTCCACTTGACGTGTTCATGAGGATCAAATCCTCGAATCCTGAAATTGATAGTGCCATGCCATGAATGACGGTTAGTACCTACTTTGTCGATGATGGAGCCACATTGACAGATGAGACCCGTTGCATTAAACACATATCTGCTCCAATTCCATAACTGGATCACAGGTCCACTCTATAGATGGAAAAGCAATCTAAGACCATTGGTTTTTCTATAGTTGTCCATATTAATGCAGACCTATTCTGTCTCTGCAGGAACCAAGAGCTCACCATATGGATACACGGATCCTTCTTAAAAGTGGCGAACATAGTTGCAGAAATAACCCTGCTCGATACAAATTTACGAACCCATATATTCTTTATCACCTTGGCTGCATCAACGTGTCCTTTTAATGGTGTTGGATTGTAATGTCCCCTTCTCGTTCATAGCCAATTTGAGTTACCATTAGCCTATTCTGATTCCCGTAAGTTAAGTGGATTTTGGTTAGGGAACTTTGGTGACCTGAGATGAGTTTTTTGGGTTTTTTCTAGATATTTTCCAGTGGTGATGGCTATTTTTAGTAAGTTTCAGTTGAGCTTTATTTGGGCCAGTTTGGAGTTTTGGCTCACTTACTATTTTTGGTAAGTGTTATATTTAGTAACTGGTCTTGGTTCCTATTCAACAGTAGTGCAGAGTTTCCATTTTTGGTAGGGGTGAATCCTCTCAATGGTTAGAGTTATTATTTGTTTATTCGTCACTCAATTTAATAAAATTGTTAATTGAATTAAGTGAGAATAAGCATGGGTTATAAAAGACCCCCTTGGCCTAGTTGAGCAACATTGTTTTAAAAGAGGGGACAATGTACTTTATGTTGGATGCCCCCTTTGGGAAATATTTTAAAAAGTTAAAGATAAATGTTTAATTTAAAAAAAAAAAAAGCAAGGTTGGGTGTGGAGTTTTGGAAGGAAAAAATATTTTCAAAATAGAAGTTGTTTTAATCCCTCCCTCATCTTCTATTTAATCACTCTTTGAGCTCTCATTTGGATATGTGAACTTTGACAGCTCAAGGAGATTCTGTTGGATTTTTTCCAGAATACAATTATCGCTGGTTGAGGATGAAAACCCTCATCTCATGTTGCTGGTTTCGGTGGATTGTGACCCACCCTAGTTGGTTGGGGTTTGGTTGGAAGTTTTTACAGTGTTTATCTTGTTGGTTGAACATTTTGGCATTGAATAAATGAGTTTTTCACAGTTTTTCTGAATTGTGTGTGGAGATGAGTTTGGTGTGTGAATTTTATAATTTAGTGGAAATTTCTTCTAGGAAATTTTTATTTGGCTTCTCTGCTTACCTGGGCGTTCCCTCTAAACCACTTGCTGAAATTTAATGGACGCTGCATGATTTATTGGAGCAAATCGCCCACCTTGGGATTAGTGCCACTTACAAGGAATTGGAATAGCAAACAAGGAGTTCTGATCTAAGCATTTTATGATGAAAATCTGCTGTAAACAAGACTATTTCTAGGTCTGATGTTTTTATTGAAAACCTCTGATTTTATATTGAGTTGTATTGGCATATGTTTTTAATGTAATTCCACCTTATTTTCCTTGCATTTTATGAATATATCAATGTATGTGCAAAACATAAAACTTCTTTGCAATCACCCGTCTTATTCTGAGAACGATACACAAAATATATATTTTAAAAAAAAAATCAAGGGCAAGCATTACATGGATCGAGCTTCAATGGCGATAGGACGATCCTGCAAGACCCATTTGCCTCAGTCAAAAATGGCTTCTCAACTTCCATCAAAAGTCCTGGGCTCACCTTTTTTCTAATTCGCTGTCAATATTTGACTCGGCTTATTGACATATTGACCTTTGCTCGCACCGTCGATCTTGATCAATACGATCGAGCGAGAGCCATCGATCTTGCCCTTGACTTGTCAACTCTGTTCACGCTGGTGCCATGTGTCAAACGCGCGTTAGTTCTTAGGATTAGTCGTCAGTCTGCAGCCTCACGCGCTTATGCCACGTGTCAACCTCTCGATTTTTTTGACTGTTTGACTCATCTCACATCGTTGGATCAAGATGTACGATGCAACGCGCACCGTTAGATCTATTGGGACCCACTATTTGAAAACCAACAGCGATTTCATGAGTTTAAAATTGACGCCCATGCTCCCATAAAATGATGTCCGTGCAACTGTCAAATTTAAGGTCAAAAAGGTTGGGTTTGTTTGAGCTTTACTTTGACATTCGTGCAGACGTCTCGCTCTACAGGGCCAACTTTGAAGCTCCATAACTTGAGCCAGAAAGCTCGTGCAGACTTGAAACTTTCAGAGGATGATCTTGGCATGAAAAACTCCATAGTGCTGCAATATCATGGCTGGCGATGCTTTCTGAGGTGCATTTATAAAATGCACAAGTGGACTGGTCCGTTTGCTCCTGCGTGACGTCCTGGGGACGGTCTGGGTCAAAAACTTGCACAACTCACATTTTGATCATTCTTTCAAGGTTCTGACGATTTTTTAAGGCTTGTGCAACCTGGTCCATGCTTCTGTATGTTCAGAACATATGAGAACCTGCTTGGATCCTCCCATTGCATTGCTCATTTCTAAGCTTTTGATCCATTGCTTCATCAAACCATGCAAGAACTTCGTATGTGGGCCAAAAATGGCCAAGAGGGATTTGGCCTGCAACAGATCCTCCACCTGCACACTGGAAGCAATGGGGTTGTCAATCTGCCGATTGTTTTTTCTCCACTGTCTGCCCTCTGAACCTCTCTCCCTATCCAGAAGATCTTTGCTGGGTTTCTTCTTTCCGCCCTTCTACCTTGCACCGATCGAAGCTTCCCCTGCCATCACCATCGCCATCACCATCACCATCACCATCACCATCACTCATTATATACTAAAATGAATATTATGTGTTATGTTTTGTTTTTTGTGTTCAAATGAAAAATAGAAAGAAAATAGTAAACATCGGGTCAGTGCATGTATGGTATTACAGATTGCAATGGTAAAATAAGAACTCAAATTAGACTTTTTAATTGTTTATTATGTTTTTTTATTCTCATCTTGGGTAACTTGCAAGCTTTACAGATTAGGAAGCAAGGCATAGAGAAGAGAGCAATGAAAGAGATGAAATTTGGAACGCATGAGCTATGGATTAGAAGTAACTAAGATTGTTAGATGCTCACATGCTACAGATTATTTTGAGCATGGCATGGAAAATCTGAAGCTTGGATTTTTTTTCTTTGTTGCTGGTGATGATATAAATCCATGGACAGATCCCATCATTATGCCAATCACTTTGCACAAACCCAACAGGAAGAAGGGCAGCCAGCTTCATCTATTGAGGAACTGGAGACTCCCCTGCAAGATGCCACACGGTTGACAAATTCTCACGGTGCTCGTTTGCAAGTGGCCCCCAGGTGGACACTCACGGAGATGCTTGTTCTTGTAAGAGAAAAATGGACTGTTGAAAATGAACTGCAACTTTGTCCTCCTAAATCACAATTCCCCGGTGCTTCAGACAAGTGGAGCATTATATCCGACCGTTGTGCAGCCTCACAAGTACAGAGGACAGCAGGCCAATGCCGAAAAAAGTGGGAATTACTTATTTCTGATTACAAGAAGATAAAGGATTGGGAGCGCCGGTGCAGTTTAGAAACATACTGGAGCCTGAGTCATAATGTGAAGAGAGAGCACAAGCTTCCATTCTACTTAGAAAGGGAGTTGTTTGATGCCATGGATACACACCTAGATAAAACGCCAAGTACATGTCCTGAGGTAACTTTTGACAGCATGGATGTTTCTGCAGATGGTCTTTTTACTGCTGATGACTCGCAAGATGACTTGGTTAAGATGCAGGATCCAACAGCTTCAGGTATGCAATTTTGTTTTGGATACTGTAATTTCATATTGCCTGGTTGATTTTTCTCATCTTTTCTTGTCATCCTGATGCATTAATTGGGTTCTGCATGTAAAGGAAGTGGTAATGAGCCAATAGATTCTACCATAAGACACAAAAGAAGAAGATCGACATGTGAAGATGACAGGGAGCATGATTTAATCAGTAGTGCACTTCGTGAGAATTCTCAGAATATACAGGATCTTATCCGTGAAACAACTCGAGCACAAATGTATTCCAGCCAGCTAGACAGAGAGATGTTTTGGAAGGGCGTTGAGGTGAATAAGCAAGTTCAACTACAGAACAGTGAACTTGACAGAGAGCTCAGGAGAAAACAAGGCCAGGATTTGGTAAATGTTCTTGGGGGACTTGTAAATGCTATGAATCGTCTCGTGGACACAATTCAGAACAAGAGTTAGCAACACTCGAATGCACCATGATTGTTCTTAGAGATGAACTGGCAGATTGTGATTTTTGCCCAAAATATTGTATATTTTCGAATGCTGGAATTTTTTAAAAATTTTATTGTCCTCTTGCTGCAACTTAGAATGAGAACCTGCGGGACCTTTGTACCCAACAGATACCTCTGATTGTTCATCCTATTTATCATGTTCATGAAATTTCTTGAGAGAAATTTGCATCGACGGCCAACACTTGCATATCTTTAAGTTTATATATTAGTAGGTGAAATTCATTTTTTTTTTCCAATTTTAATATCTGTATGCCTGGAGCCTTAGTATTGGGAAAATTTGTTGAGTTGTCTTGGCTAACTCTAAAGCTGGAGATTCATGAGTCCAACACTGGTATACTTGTTTTAATTATTGCATTGCCTTATACTTTGTCAATTAATATTTGATAGGTTTACATGTACCTTTTGCACTATTTTGGTTGAGAATCTCCTTAGTGCATTGCCATTGAGTTTTTAGATCGTCGACCTTTGCAGATAGGATGTATATTTGCACTTGCATTTTGGTACCTTCTGCACTATTTTGGTTTAGAATCTCCTCAGTACATTGCCATTGAGTTTTTAGATCGCTGACCTTTGCAGATAGGATGTATATTTGTGCTGGTATTTTGGTTTAAAAATCATCTGGGTGTTTGTTTAATCATCCTATTTTGAAACATGGTTGTATTATTTTTGAATACCCTCTAAATCCAATTAGAAGCTTAAAAACTGAGTGCCAAATGACACCCTGGCAAGTGTTAAGTGCACAACAAATTATAGATCTTGCTTGTATGCTAATTTAGGGTTACATTGATAAGTTATATGTGAAACTCATTTTGTAATACTAATAACCATGCGTTACTTTTTTTCGTTTTATATTTGCATTCTGTGTATTTTTTGTCCTATAGTTAATCTTTAGCAAAAAATTTAAATTTTGGATTTATTAATAATTAGTTTTTTGAAAAAATATTTATTAATTTTTTTAATAAAATATTCATAAAACTAAATTTGTAATAAATATATTAGTAATAAATTTTACGTTTTTTCTTAGAATTTATCTATTATACATATTTTTTATAATTTTCAATATAAAAATATTTACCTAAAATTAAACTCTTTTATAAAATTCTCATTCCTTAAAAAAAATACTTTAATCCATAGGTCATCTCATTGCAACCTTTATACATTAACTTTATTGGCCTAATCCTATTCCTGTAACATATAGTAGGTAGCAGCAAGCGTGTGTTTGATGATAGAAATATCAAGAGGCTTTATGGTCCAAATATTAGCAAATTATCTTGATTTTGAGGAATAATGTGTGAACTTAATGAAGTATTTGTCTTTTAAAAAAGTTTTCAGATATAGAGTGAGATGTGAATAGAATGAACATGCTCAAGCTCAATGATATGACCTAATCTAAGTGATATGTCATTTTTATAATAGTATATATTTTAAAATAAAGTGGATTAATTGTTCTTATATTTAATAATGGATAAGTGATATGACATTTTTATAAGGTACATATTTTAAAATAAAGTGGATTAATTGTTCTTATATTTAATAATAATAGATAATAGATAATTATAACTTATGAAATATGTTACACGAATGTTATAGTGTTATATACATATTTTAATATCAATCTATTTTTTAATAAAATCAATTTCAAATCTATGTTTCTGCCAATTTAATATAGAAGATAAAAATTAATAATAATAATATAATTTTATTTGTGACTTTTTTCCTTATAGGCTTTTTCTGAACAAAATTTAGATGTCATATTATATATTTATTAGACCCTAAACATAAAGTACACATATAATGGGTTTTTTCTTCTAAATATAATAAAAATCATTTTAATTGTAATAATTTAGTTTGAGTGTAGTGGAATATAACACGGAATATAAGTGGTAGAATTCATTTTATGTGCAATATTTTTGAATAGTAGTAATATTTTTGCAATAATTATGAATCACTTCGAAATATTTTTACAGTTTTTATGTTAATTTGTACTCTTATAAAAATACTTATGAAGGCTTACTATCACATTGATTAGTGTGTAGCTTAATTTCTAATGCTTTTTTTAAATTTAAGAGAATTGCTAGGTATATTATATCAATACAACATAAAAGTGCAATGCTTTTGTATGAAAAAAGGAGGATATTTTTATCACACCTCAATTTATATTGCTCTAATTTAAGATAATCAAAATATCATTTCAATAAAAAACTTAAAAGTATATGTATATATTAATAATAAAAACATAGAAAAAGTTTCATCGCTGCAAAGGGTGCACACATTAATAAAATAGATTGAAAGCCAAGTTAACATGAGCAATATGCCTAACCTTGGGTGCACGCAGAGGTACTTCGTTTTGCTTATCCCCTTACTTGTTGCCACTTGTAGGATCAACATTATCAAGTAAGCACCCCCAACTTGTCTAGGGGTTGTTTTCATTTTGTTCCTCCTATGTATTTAATATGTCGGAGAGACGACCAACTCCAATCATAGAATTTTTCCTTGTTGAGCCAAAGGGACCAATCTCTTGAGCCATGTGACGAATGTTGTTGACGAGGTGAATTAGAAAAACTTGACTAATTGAGAGAGCCACACTTATAGCCATGGTCTTTATGCCCCTTATCATGATGGGGGGAGTATGGATGCACTCTGCTTACAATACAAGGGGCATTACCCTAATGGTCTACAAGGCGTTTGGAGGTGCTCCACTTCCAACAAGACTTTCTCTACTTGAGTTTGAATATGTAGCACAATGCTAAAAATAACTATAGTTCTGTTAGCAACAAAAAAGTAAAATCCTTATTATGTTTGAAAATTGCATTATTTCTATCTTTCCATAGCATTAATAAAAGCTCAATGCAAAATATATGTTAAATTTGTTTGAATCTTGCTAGCAACATGGCAAAATCCCCTAGCAATTCAACTTTTCCTATGAAGGGCTTAGGATTGAAGGGTTTGAAAAAAAATAGTGAATCCATATCCAAGCACATTAACTGGTTGACATAACCAAAAAATGAGCTTGAAGGATTCACACCAATGAAAACCCAGACAATCCAGGTTAGAGAAATTTATATGCATAAGTCTCTTTCCCATAGAAGGCCTTAGTATAAGAGGCACCGGGTAAATTGAGCTTTCTTTGGTTCAACAATGAATGTTATTGAATTTTTAATAATTGAATATCATACTCAGGGTTATTGAGAGAAATAAATATGTAAGAAGAACATGTAAAGTTTATGTGTGCATTTTTGTTGAAGGAGAAGGATTATGAACGAACAAATGTTAACACAAATGCATGCCTCTAATTAAGCATAATAAAACATACATAATTGTGACAAGTAATGCCCAATCAATAAATAATCAGACACAAAGAAGGATTTGAGGCTCTTTGCTTGATTAGGTGGCGTTGTTTTGATGAATAGACATTTCAATAATTTTTCATATTTCATCGTAATTATAACCTAAAAATGTGAATCCAAAGTTGTCTAGCACGATGCCTTGAAATCTGAACATAAGCAAATCAAGATGCTAGAAGTGTACAAACAATCTTGAAAAGAACTATATAGTCATGGTAGAACTATATAGTCTTGACAAGTATTCCAACTATAACATAAATATCTATTTTTTCACATAATTTTTGCCTTTTGTTAGGAACTCGTGTCCTAACTTTATCTTTGCATTATTAGTGTATTAGTCGCTACACGCATATACTTTGTAAGTCATCCCTTTAGCATATTTGAATTATTCCACATACATGGAAAATAGTAGTTGTTAGAATAGGTTTAATATTTAAGTAAGTATTGAGGTCTAATGAAGGCATCCACAAATATTATTGTATTGAGCTTGCTCAAGGGAGGTTGTCCCCTTAAGTGGCATGTGATCTAAATGTTATTTTGGATTATATTCTAAAGTTTATTTTATTGTTTATTTATTTTCTGCAAATTGTAAATCTGTGCAGAAGGATCCTCACATTTGGTATCAAAGCACTTTCTCGTCTTGCGGGTAGATTTTATATTTTTTTTTTCAGTAGTGGCTTTTCAAAAGCTGTGCCATTTACAAAAATATTTTTTCTTGCCTCTATTTTCTACATCTTCATTGCATGTTCGGATAAAGGTTATTTCCCCTCCGCATAACTGTGGGAAGTATTGAGCATAAGCTTTAAGTCATTGTGAGGAGTACTACGAGAACATCGAAGTAGCTAGCCCATTGAGAGGACCTATCAATAAAAAGGGCAACGACCCCATCCCGATTGACTAGTTTCCACCCTTGAGGTAAACCAAGCGCTGTTGCTTAAGGGTAAATTCGTACCCATAAATTTTTTAGAGAGCAATACTTGTTTAGAAAACATTGATGGCCAAAGAGACTCCTTAAAACCCTTAGGAAGCTGAACAAACTTGGGACCCATACCCAACATAGCAGTTTCAGAAGACCAACATTAGTATGATCATAGTTGAGAACAATTGGTAACCACACACTTGCTGACAAGCTTTTGGTAGGAGCAACCAAGCGACAAACATTTTTTTTAGTAAAAAAAATCTATTTTTTCGCCATATCTCTCCCTCTATAATTTTTTTGACTCTCAAAATTTCCTGGAACGTTTGAAATTCTATTTTGCATATTTTTTTCCCTGAGGATCCATTTCCAAATTCCACTTCTATTAGCCAAAACACTCAATTTTTTATTTTTTTGGGTTTTGCCATAACTTCTTTAATTTTTTCCCTCTTGCTTTGAAACTTTCCCATAGTGTTCCTTTGCCTTTTCTGCTCCTCTTCCCTCTTGGACAAATTTTCCACTTTTTCCATTATGATTCTAAAATTGTCCTTACCTTTGTTAATCCTAACCAAGAGGTGCCAAAAAACTAGCAATAGTACATTTACCCTTTCCAATTGAGCCCAAATTAAAAAATTTCCTTACTAATCATGTCTTAGAATGCATTTTTCTATCCCTTGCCACAAAAAAACACTGGCTATGGTGGCCACTTGTGTAGGCACAAAGATCATGGAGGAAAAATTACAACATTGAAAACCCAGGTCATTGAGTTAATTGATATGATGCATGGACTTAATTAACAAAATAACCTTTTTCTCAACAAATTGCAGTAGTTATAATAGTTTCTCTTCTCCCCACACATCATGTGGGTCCAAGATAGACTTTCTATGGTTCAATGGTACAAATCCTACATGATGGATATATCAAGTCGAGCAATTCTTCAACATTCACAATACTTATTTTGTCGATAAAGTCCCAATTGCTTCCTTCCACTTGGAACAAGAAGCATGCCAATGGTAACATTGGTATCTCAAATCAAATGATCAACCTGATTGGAAATCCTTTGCATCCTTACTTCTAGGTAGATTTAGTCCCTCAACATTTGAAGACTTTACAGGAGCTCTTACCAAACTCTGCTAGATAGGCATCGTTCATGATTATTAGATTTAATTTGAGAAACTGGCTAATCACATTGAAGGGTCATCAGATGACTTTTTCAAGAGTTGTTTTATTAGTGGCATCAAAGAGCCAATCCACTCGGAGGTGAAAATGTTTCAACCCAACAACATGATGGACGCCTTGGGTTTGGCTAAGTTAGCATAAGATAAACTCTTAGCACAACGTTGACCTCCCACTTTTCCACCCGTAAGAACACAACAAACCAGCAACCAACCACAACCACACCGGTTAAGTGCCTTTCTGAGACAGAGACGTTGTTGGCATGTTGTTGTCATTGAAGTCAAAAAGGTGCATCATGCAAAGGCATAATGGTCATTGATGTCAAAGATCTATTGAGCATGGTAATACCCTGTTGAGAGTATTCTCAGTTGGCAGCATGATGTTGTCAAAGGTGATGAGTGATCAAGATTGATATTGTCATGAATGTTGTGAGCATGGAAGGTACACAACATGGAAGAGTGAGCCATGTAAAGGAAGCATAGTGAAATGGATGAACAAAGGGGACTAAGATTAGTTGACAATATGTGATGAGACAAGATGCATTGAGAAGAGTGTGGTCAAGAGAGAATTTGAAGGCAACTAAAGATGTCAAGTCATATGAAGCTTGGTCATGTGGTTTTAGGTCTGTATGAAGTTGTGGAAGATTGTTGTCATCAGAAGGAGAATGGTGCGGTAATATGAATAAGGTGTAATGTCTTATATATGCTTGGTTGATTTTTTTTTGAGGTCATGACATGGAAAGAACAGGTCAAGACATCAAGTGCTTAAGTAGCCGAAGCTTAATCATGGCATGAAGAGACTTTGTGAGAAAGTATGAGCATGGTGGCTTGGTGAGATGAGTGCACACATGCATGATTGGATGCATGAGGTTGTTTTATCATGTGAGGCATTGGAACACTCATGAGAGTTTCAGGGTGAGCCTATAGGGGTAGGACCTTCAGTCTAGGTCTGCATCTAGACCTCTCTTAAACCCTGCCTGGCCTAATGAGGTATCATGATCTGTTGTCAAGGCATGTAAAGGATGTATGGTAGTGGTTAAGAATGAGAGAGGTTGTATGGCATGAGAGTGATATGTTGAGCATGATAGTGAGGTGTTGAGAGCATGGAAATAAGAATGAAGGTCAATTCAATGCTTAATAAGGTATGAAGACTCTATATATATATATATATATATATATATATATATATATATATATATATATATATATATATATATATATATATATATATATATATATAGAGAGAGAGAGAGAGAGAGAGAGAGAGAGTAGCCTAATGGGGTATCAAGATTAGTTTTCAAGGCAAGTGTGAGTAGGTGAGCATTGACAAAGGTGAGTCAAGTTGTTTTAAGCATGTACATGAAATTTGAGGTTCTAGTTTGAAGGACAAGGCATGAAAATATGTTTGGAGGTCTCTCAAGTGCTTAGAATGAAGGATTCTCAACCTGATAAGGATTTTATTGTGCTCATTAGCTTGTCAAACCTTTACATGGGAACCTAAGCAATTCATGGTAGATGGGGAAGGGTCCTAGCCTAAAATTTTAGGTATTAGTTTTTGGATTGAGGGGCTATGCTTTATGAATGATTGTTAAGAGTGGAAACATGTTTAAACCCTCTTAGATCCCCAATAAAGACCCAATGTTAAATATGTTGATCAAAAGTTCCCATAATGGATTGGTATGCTCAAATAATCTATTGGATCTTGTAGTGGACTCTCCTAGGTACCTCTAGGTTGTAATGGTTAGAGAGAGGAGAGAGACAATGTTAAGTTGCAAGCTTATTTATGAAGTTGTTGTAGAAGTCAAAAGTTACATTGAACATAGTAAGCAAATGGATGGAGGAAGAAGGTAGAGACTCATATTTTATATCCATGAAGGTTTCTAGATAGGTTCTATTCCTTAAGTGTGCTAAACTGGTCATCCAAGTTAGCCAATCGCTAACAGGCCTAATGGTGCAAATAGTGAAAAACCCAAGTAGTAGTGCAAAGATAAATTAGAATGTGTTATCATGATATAATGATGAAACCAAGTGCATATAGATGTTTTTAATGAATTTTAAGGTACGTTCATGCTTGGAAGAAGATTTTGAGGTCATGTGTGTGGTGAAAAAGTTGCTCACAAGTTGACTTATCTGGTTCAAATAAGACAATGAGATATAAGGTCATGAGATTGGTCTACAAGACCAATATTTTCCATTTGACCATATGATCTTTCTATCTGAGAATGGTATAATGATATCATAGGATCATCTACATGCATCAAAAGTCATTGAAAATGTCTATACAAGTGTTGGAGGTCTAGTCACCATGATTGTGTTTTGAGGTAATCTGGAAGTTCTAAGTGAGTGAGTTGCAAAGGTGTTCTTGAAGCCTTATATTCTGAGTGGAAGTGTCTAATGTATTTGATAATGACCCTAATTTCATGTAGACTCTATCTATATAATTTTTTGATCATATTTGAGTGTCTTAAGTATGTTTGAGCTTCATTCTTATAAGACAGTTTGTTGAGGTACACATGTCTAATAGGGCAATTTGTCCTAAATAAGGTTTCAAGGTGTGAACAAAGAATGCAGATATAAAAAATCATGGAGGAGGTTAGAATATTTATTTTACTAAGTGTTTTAATGTTTTTCAAGTGTTGAAGAAAGCCATTTGGGCTTAATAGAATCAAGTTTTGGAATTAAGAGATATACCTAATGCAATTAGGTCTTCATGAGACCTAAAAGTGAAATGAGGCCTAATTGAGTCATGTCAGACCAAAAGGGACTCAAATCTCATTTAATTCATGTCCAGTATATGTTTTAAGACCTATTATATGGATGAATTAAGAGGTTAAGGGTGTGTGGTTGACTAAGTGGTTTATGAACAAGGAATGGTATATATATAAGGTAGTTCTAGGCCTATTTGTGTAAGTACAAGTGAATGAAATAACACATTGTTGAGAAGGAGGTATTTTAGATCATCAAAGGAGTGTAGAGGCTCTATAATTAAGATTTGATATTGTGTTTGCATATGAAAATCAAGGTCATATGACCTAATCAGTCTTGAAGAGACCTAATTGAACGAGGAAGCCTAAAAGGCAGTTTGAGAGGGAAAAGAGTGTGAAGAGCTAAAGAAGGTGATCATCATCTGTTGTGTGAGAAACAAGGTGTTCTAAATCTGATCAAATAAATTAGGTGGTTAAGTTGGTATTTATTCATATAGGGGGTTGGTGCCTCCTTGCAAGTAGGTGCTTGTTAAAGCCTAATCAAGTGGGTGCTTGGTTAGTTGGGGTTGGTGCTTCACTAAATTTAGTTTTTGACTTATAGGACTGTAGTCCATTTGCAGAGATCAGTGGGTTTTATTCCCTTTGAGGGTTTCCCACATATGTGATGTGTTGTTGTATTTCATCCTTATATGGATTGTTGCCTATGCTTGTTAGATCTATATGTTTGTTTGAATGATTCATGATTGCTTAAGTATAATTGAAAGAAAGGTTGTTGAAGACTGATTCATCCCCCTCCCTCTTAGTAATTGTACTTCCAAAAATTGGTATCAAAGCTTGGACCTTTTAATCAAGACTAACAACTTGAAGGAGATCCCTAAAGCTCAAACATGTCTAATCAACAAGTACAAGGAGGTTTCTCAACCAATAAGGCTCCTCTCTTCAATACGACTAACTATGCATTTTTGAGCATCATAATGAAGACCTATCTCATGTGTTTAGGCTATGACATATGGAAATCTATTGTTGATAGATTCAATCCACCTTCTACACGACCAAATGATGTAGCAAACAAAAAGGCAAGTGAGAACAACTCTAAGGCAATGAATACCATAATGTGTGGTCTTTTAAAAGCAAAATTTGAGGTGTTGAGACTTCTAGAGATATAATTAAGTCTTGAAACTTTTCATAGAGGGCACCCATGGCCTAGAAAAAACCCCATGGACTCATCTAGGCCATACAAACAGGGGAGGTGCCCTATGTTTTGTCTCAGACTAGAGGCACTCCCTGAGCAACATAACATATAGACTTAGTGTATGAATGTTGAAAGGATGAATGAGGAGTCTTGAAATGATCATAAGATGATGCCTATAGTTGTAATGAAGGTGAAAAAAGTGCTAAGAGGCCTCACATTCACTGTAATAATCACAAATGGTCAGATATCACAAATACACAGTCTAGGTCTACTGGGCCTAAAACTAGGCCTAAACCCTCATGGCTTTCAACTTGAGTCACATGATCATTATATCCTTCCAAACCATTTGAGAAAATTTATAGGATCCTTACAATCCATTTGATAACCTTTATAGGGAAGTGAAGGACTGATAAGAGTCATTAATTTGCAAAGAAATAGCTCAAATTGGTCATTTTGGTCTAATTTGGTCTCAGGCCTACTCAAAATGCCTAGAAGGAGCTTGAGAGCCATCTTCTTTTGCTCATATTTGTATGGATGAAATTCATGGTGCCTAAATCTGCTAGGGATAGTTGAGGGGGGTCCTTAACTTATTTTCAATGGAATTTTTTCAAAGGTTAAGCGTCCAGGTTTTATGAATCATCACTAACAAGCGAACCCTCCTAAAACCCTTGTATGAACCTAATGGAGAAAAGATCACTGGAGATGCATCTAAAATTGGCCGATTGGCCTTGAAAGTGTTTTGGACATGTCTATCACTCCCTCAAGATCCTTGTTGCCTAATTGATCCATATTGTCACTTGTACAGATAGACCTAATTATGGGTTTTTTATAGGTTTTGATGTGTTTCGCAGGTGTAGAGGGGAATTGGTGAATGAAAGTCATTTTAAGAGGTGTGTAGGGAATTTTTATAGCTACCCATACTCATCTCTCACCTCAGTGATGCATGAAATTACCTCTGCTAGACTTTTCATTGCAGACAGTCTTGAATAACATAGTGAGAAGAGAGTGACTGCCTAAGTGTGATAGTGAGAAGAGTGACATTGAATCTTTTGAGGTCTATTTGATAGATCAAAAGAAAAATAGGTCTTCAACAGGTGTCTAACATCCATACAAAAAGATTTCTTAAGAAACTATAGGCCACCTAAGTGACAAATATGAAGATTGAAGCCTAAAGAGCTAATGAGTGACTACAAACAGTGAACACAAGTGTTAAGAGGAAAATAATTAGTTGGAGAAGCGTACAAGGAATTTCACTGATCTAATTTCCATCTTCTCATGTTAGGGGATATGTGGCAATGAATCCTATGTCAATTTTATACAATCAAGTGAACTCCTCATCATCATGAGGGCAGTTTCAAGGAAGAACATAAAGAGTCTCTATACTGACTTGAAGAAGGTGCTATGTTTCAGATTGACACATGTTCATGACAACTTCCTGATCTCTTATCCAACTCATTCTCTTGAATTGTAATTGATTTCCAAGTATTGACACTTGGCCCCGTGATCCTTCCACTTCTCTTATTCTCTCTGCTCTCCTATGCTTTATATATGTAAGCCTTTTTGGCTTTGTAATGGATCCACAATTATATGGCAAAGCCCTCCTAGTTTGACGTCTTGATTTTCCCTTGAATAAAGTTTTGAAACTTGATTTTTTCTATGAAATCTCTTGCCTAAGTGTGTCGAGTGGCTTATGTGGTTGACAAGTGATGAATGTATTCTCCTTGCTTCCATTCTGCTCTTGCATGTTTTGTGTAAGTGATATCCCTTCTAACAGGTCTCATGAAGTGTATGTGTTTGTTAAGTATGTTTTTAAGTGAGAGGGATTAGTAGTGTCTAGGATTAGACCTCCTTTTCACCCATATTTTGATATGTATAACAATTTGCCTCCATTGAGAAAAACTTATGCTAGAAGGACATTGAGTTGAGATTAGTTTTAGGAGTCTTATTTCTTAGTACAGATGCAAGTGTGTTTTGTGGACTTATCTTTGGTGTATCACCTTCATTAGTTTAGGTTGCTTTATGTTTCCTTCTTCCCTTTTCACCCCCAATAGTGATTAGCCTAGTGTAGTGTGTAAGCTTAAAGATAAATCAAGGGAGCTAGCCCTTTCAAACCTAGAGATTTATCTCTTGTAGTAGCTTGCCTATTTGCAGAGATAGTTCCATGTTATCCTAAATTTGAGAAGGTCTACTTGACTTCTTTAGGGTGTAAATTTAGGCTATAATAATTATATCATAGATCAAACTTGTGCCATAATTTTAATTCATTATGTGTAGCTTAATTACCTTATTGCACTAAAAACTTAAAACACTTCTGTATTGATATATTCAAACCAATTTATCTATATAGTGCTTACTTTCATGCATTCATAATTATTTGCTAGTACATTCACCAAATTCACTGGGACATGAGTGAAGCCTAGCCCAAACATCTAGATTCTTCATCCTTCTATCCCTTAAGTGTTTTTCAAGTATGTGCTTCAATTTTGCTTTACTTTGACACATACATGCATTGACGCATACACACATCAAAGTGAGGCATTATGTAGACACCTAAATTTGGTACAAGACACCTTTCTATTATGTCTTTGTCATGCTTTTTCACACTTTGTCCATTTTTATACATTTGGATATTTTCAGACACATTCATCACACATTAGAGTATCTTTGATCTTAATTCATCTAGATTTCCTTACAAACACCTTAGATTTATTAATTTTCAATGCAACGATTCCAATTAGACATCCTTTGTTCATCTTGGTCTTATTTATAAGCCTTATTTATCTTTTGGGTCAAAATTATTGATTTGTTGATATTGACCTAGTCCAAATCAATGCTATGTTGATTTTGATGCTCTTCCTTTTATGAGTCCATTATGCCTTATCCTAATTTCTTGTTACTTTATTTTCACTTATCATTATCTTCTAGGGTCGACCTATTTGTGAAGTGTCATAGATAGCCCCATATATAAAAATATATCCTTAGTCATTTACGAAGGGAATCTTCTCATATCCTCTTAATGTTAAGTTATTGATTTGTACATTAATCAAATTCATTTCAATCTCATCAAGGACATTGCAAATTGAGCTTGCATTGTATCAAAATCAATCCAAGTCTTGTGCTATCATATTTTGTGCTAAAATGTCATAGTAAAACATATGGTTGCATTTGATTATATAGGCAAATGAGGTAAATTCCTTTCTCATTGGGTTGAAATTCACTCACAAGAACTAAAACTACACAAATCCTTGACTCTAAGTGTGCACATATGCAGTTGAAACTCTTCAAGAGGTTTCTCAAGCTAGTTAAGTTCCAAACATTCTTTTATTCATACATTGTGAAGGATTAGGTCAAGATCAAAGGATAAATAAATCAAACATTTATATCTTTCAATTCAACAAAACGAAGTTGGAATCTTGTTCGTCATCAATCTACATAGTGGCTCAAAAAATTAGAAAACTTGAAAACAAGTATATGACATAATTGGCAACATCCGTAGAGGGACACAATCGACCTCCTATCAATTTTGTCATGGATACAATCAACCCTCCACCAATTCTGACCCAGTTCTAAATCACTTTTAGATTCATAGAGGACCTAACGTATCAGTGTCAAAGCATGTTCTCAATTTCAAAATTTTATTTCAACACTTAAATGTGTTCATTTTAATTTTTATCTTTATTTCTATTATTATTTTTGTTAGTCAATATTTCAATATTATAACAAATTTGAGTACTATAATTTAATGTATTTTTAAAAATCTCCTTTAATACCCTTGTTTTAATTAGTTGTGTAGGGATATCATTGTAAATTCAAGGAAAATAAGTGGATGGTTGTATTATATATGATGTAATCATCATTATTTTATTATTTTCCTTTAAACTACAATTCATCAAAACACTAATATAATAACATACTATATTATATTATACTTGTTGATTGACAAAATTGAATAATAAAAAAATAAATTAATAATATTATAGATACAACGTGGCAATTTTTCTTAAAGGCACTTGTTATATATAATTTGTCTAAAGGTAAATAAAAAAGGTGATAAAGATATCCTAAAACATCCCCTTTTTTTTTTAAATGTTGCAACATCTCAATTTTTTTTTAATTTTTAATTTTTATTTTAATAATTTAAATTCAGGTGCAATTTTTTTAATAATAGTTATTTAAAACATATTTAAAGACATTAATTTTGAAACATATATTTTATCTTTTAAGATTTGAAATCCTTTTTGCAGAGAGGCATCATAATATAAATATTTTTGGATATAATTATATATGATTTTTAAAGTTTTAAGTTTAATATTGGATTCATAAAAAATATGCCATTTTATATTTGTTACATATTATATTTTTAATGACTTCATTACTTTTTTTATAAATTATTTGGTGATGGGTAAGAGATGGTCTCAATCTAAATTGCATTACTATATCGGATTTGAAAAAATCTTTTGGAACAAAAAGAATAAGTTCTAAACTCCAATTAACAATTTTTATTAACATCTCACAGTGTTACACTATACCACTGCCACCCATAATGTCATATAATTATTGGTTGTTGCCCTGGAAACGCCATGATACTTTGGTATCTATGAAAATTTCAGAGCACACTTATGGAGTATATGAAAGCACATATTTTGGGATTGAAATTTTGCGATTTTCAAGGTACTAATGTCATATTCACTGTCATTGCAGAGTGTTTATTTTAGGAGATCCATAGGGTCAGATATAAAATGTAATACATATGACTTTGCAACTCAAACATTTTCTATTAGTGGTGCGAATGCGAAAGTCTATATAAGTAGAAGTGTCCACAATATACGAATCCTACGAAAACCAGCAAAACTTCTTAGTTACTTCTTTTCGTCATCATATTTGAAAGCTGAATGATCAGACCTTCTATTTGCCATCAACATTACTCGATCTCATGGTGTACTCAGAAACAAGTTTTGCAAATGATGAAGATTTGTCCTCCAGTAATTTGGTTGGAAAGTCATACTCAGCAATTTTTCCTGATTCAAAACAAGTATTTAGGACATAAAACAAGCAGGGCAGAAAAGTCTTTCTATAAAAAACAATCTTCGCAATCTGAAACGTGGGAAAGTAGAAAGGTTATATTGTAATACCATCACTCAATACCAGGACCAAATCACTATCACAAACAGATGGAATTCGATGTGCTATGGTTATGACAGTGCAGTCAGAAAATTGGTTCCGTAGAGTTTGTTGAATAAGCCCATCTGTTGCAGTGTCTACTGAGGCAGTTGCTTCATCGAGTACCAATATGCGAGTTTTTTTAAGCAGCACTCTTCCCAAGCAGACAAGCTGTCTTTGCCCCGCACTCCAATTCTCTCCATTCTCAGTTACTGCATAGGAGATCAGTTCATTACTTTTATACATTTGTCCTAAGTGGGAAAGGAAGTAATAAAATCATTAAAGGAATCTTTAATTCCTACTCCAAAAACATAAACAGAATAGACACAAACCAAGAGAATCAAGCTTCTCTTCTTTTGCCCTGACAACTTCCCCCAGCTGGCACTTATCCAAAGCCTGAAACACAGGATAAACAATGTAAATATTCATTAACAGGAACCCACACCTTTATAATCTTGAGCACTACTTATATTCTTTTATCGAAGAATAAATGAAAAGAAAAATTCTAAGTACAACCCACCTCCCAAATCTCTTCGTCTAAATAGTCTCCTAGAGGATCTAGATTATTCCGTATCGTGCCTTCAAACATTGTTGGGTCTTGTGGAATAATGCTTAGTTTGGATCTTAGATCATGCAGGCCTATTGTTAAAATGTCAATTCCATCAATGACTATTTTGCCGCCTGTTGGATCTATGATTCTGAAGAGTGACTGAACAAGAGTAGATTTCCCACAGCCTGTCCGCCCTACAATTCCCACCTTCTTCCCTCCAGGGAAAGTGCAAGTAAGTCCTTTTAATACTAGTGGAAGATGTGGTCCGTAACGCACCTGATTGTGTGCATCAAATTCATAAGTTTATGATGAATGAGAATAGCATCACTGGTTTACATACATGAAGAGAAATAGATTGCAAGCAGTGAGTACTAACCTGAAGATCAGTCATATCTATTGTTCCTTTAGATGGCCAGCAAGAGCTTGGTCTAGAGTTCTCTATGATCAATGAAGGTTCACTAGGTATGTGTGAGTACTGCACTATCCTCTCTACAGAGATCATATTGTTTTCCACATTACAAATGCTCCATATCAGCCAGGCTTGTGTGAGGTTCAGATTGAGCCCATACGTTACTCCCAATCCTGCAATGCCTGTTAAGGTGCCATGTGGTTAACGTTCATAACTCATTTGAGGTTAATATTATTCAGAATAATTGCATCCCTAATCAATGTCTTTCGTACTTACTTGGATCAACTACACTTTCTGGCAAGCAAAGCAGGACCACCATAGAGAATACAAATACAAGATTTGACAAAAGATCCAGCCGAAAGCAAAGCCACTGCATGGCCCCAGCATTGTGGAAGCTGGGTCTGGAAAATCCATCAATCAAATGGAGATTTGTGTTCATGAATCGAGACTCCTGGTCAAAACTTCTTATTGTGGCCGCTCCAGAGATTGATTCTGCAAAATGTTGTATGACCGGAGCCTTACAAACTCCAATCAATCTAGCAAGTTCCCTGGATGTCACTATGTAATATTGCTGCAGGCAGTGAAACGAATCATATTTACAAAAGTTCGTTTGTTTCCATCATCAAGACCCAAAACCAAGGAATCAAAATCATACAAATATCAGTCATGGTAAAATTTAATATGCAATTATTAAACAGGACATTCTAACATTTTGTTCAGTAAATTGTCATCTATACCTAGACCTAATCTAGAGATAAACTTGAATATCGAGTCAATCTTTCTTAATTCCTCTCTATTTTCCCTGGAGAGAATTGTGATTGGTCTTAAAAATTCATGAGGTAGAGAGTACCTGATACCATATACAAATTGCAAGCACCGGTACAAATATAATAAAGACCTGCCAAGCAACTTGACACATGACTGCAATAATTCCCAAAAGCTGTATAATTGAAAAAGCTACAGATCCTAGTTGAAAAGGAATGATTTGGTCCACTTTACTCTGATCAGTTGATGCCTGCCAAAAAACAGAGTTTATTATTCTCCTTCTAGCTTCAATCTGTTACCTTCTCTTTTACATGAAAACAAATTCTGAAACGGTAAAACCCACTAACCCGGTTCAGTATACGCCCAGTTGGAGTTGCATCAAAGAAGGACATTGGTGCACGAAATAGGCATCTGTGCATATTGCTGAAAAGTTTTTTGGCACTTTTGAATCCAGCCAGACAAAGCAGCAATGTCCTCACAAGAATGCATAGTGAGCTGCATATTGCCAAAGCTATATAAACCAGAATGAGGCGGGACTTGCTAACAGGGGGCCTCTGATCTTCGGTTGTAGGGGTTGCCCATGCCATCCAGTAATTGCTACCTATTTCAAGTAGCTGAAATAGTGTGTGCGCCAATAAGATGATAGGTATCAAAGCACCTTTGTATGCATTAGTGATGTAAGACCAATAGACCCACAAACTAACCCTGCCTTTCTCTCTTTCTTCTTCTTGCACAAGCTGTGAGCTTTTATCCTCTTTATACATTTCTCTTTCTTTATGATTTTCCGATTCAAGTTCCTCCTCTACCTCTTTTGATTTCTGGTCACTGTCCTGCTTCTGGAACTGATCATGTTTAACATCTTTTACGCTTGACGAATTACCGGGAGATAATCTTTCAACAATTACCTGTGATGAGATAATCTCAGAGTTGTCCATAGCATCAATGGATTTCAATGCTTTCTGATGTGCACCAACCAATTCCTCAAAATCTGTGCTTGATTGTAATATGTCATCATATTTTCCTGCCTGGGTAATCTCACCATCTCGCATTACCTATAAGAAGTTTCCTTAATTTGGATTGTTAACAGGATTTGAATCCTTTCATTTATTCTTTATGAATTGAAAATTGAAAATATATAAAATATAAAATCCAATTCAAGAAGTTCAAACCTACCAGAATGAGGTCAGCTGCGAATAAAAACTCAACTTGGTGAGTAATATAGACTACAGTCTTTGAACCTAGAATACCACGTAGGCATTCCTGTAACAGAAGAATTTAATTTTGAAATATTTTCAAATGATGAACATGGAGTAGTAAAATACACATTAATTTATTTATTTTTTGGCATAAATTTACTGTAATTCCGTGAATAAAACCAAAGTAGTAAATTCAAGAAAGTTATCCCTTGTAAAGGCTAAAATAAAATTACTTGGAAAATGTGTGTTCCGGTATGTGCGTCAACAGCACTAAAAGGATCATCAAAAAGATAAATGTCGGCATCTTGATATAAAGCTCGTGCAATCTGTATCCTTTGCTTTTGCCCACCACTGAGATTTATTCCTCTTTCTCCAATTTCTGTTTGGTCCCCATATGGGAACAATTCAAGATCTTTTTTCAATGCACAAGCCTGCAGTACACTCTCATACCTGGTCTCTTCCAGTTCCCTCCCAAAGAGAATATTGTCTTTAATTTTTCCGCTCTGTATCCATGGAGACTGACTAACATATGCCTTTGTACCACTTACCCTGACAGTGCCTGAAATTTTTGGTATTTCCCCTAGTATGCACGATAGGAGGCTTGATTTTCCTGAACCAACAGTTCCACACACTGACACCCTCGTGCCTCTCTTTACTTGAACATCTAAACCTCGTATAGTTGGACTAGGGGCAGCAGGATCCCAAGAAAATACCCCTTCTTGGATCTCAATTGCCATGTCAGTTGAATCTTTTGAGACTTCTTCAACTGCGTCATTCTGCAGCTCCTCCTGCCTCAAAAATCCGGCTATACGATCTAATGACACTTTAGTTTGAGCAATCATAGAGACTAAGTCAGGAAGACTGTATATAGGCTCCTGGAGTATCTTGAAAGTTGCAAGTGCAGAGAGAATTCTACCTGTTGTTAAAGGCACTCCTATCAATACGCATGTACCAAAAGTGACAACAGACACCAACGTAGGTGCTCCCCAAAACAAAAACATTATCCCAGCATACATGTAAAAATATTTTTGCAGCCAATTACATTCTCCCTCCCTCAGTGTTTCTAGTTTCAGCAGAAATCTGGTCTCCCAAGCTTGCAATTTTAAGATTCTCATATTTCTCAGTGTCTCTGAAGTAGCCTTCATCCTTTCGTCTTTTGCTTCCATGATCTTCTTGTTATACTTTTTTTGCATTTCCCCTAGTGGGAAATTTGCCATCATAATTACGACTGTGGTTGCCACTCCTGCAAGAGAGGCCAATCCCAAGCTCTGATATAGAATAACCAGGGCCAGAAAAACTTGGAAAGGTGCGATCCAAATGTCATGAAGATACCAACTGAAATCTCCAATGCGCTGAGCATCAACACTCATGTAATTGATAATCTCACCACTCGTATGCTTTTGTCTTGACTGACTGGAAAGCATCAAACCCTTGTTGTATATAGCAGCTGTTAGTGCTGCCTTAATGCGTATACCTATGTGAATTGTTACAAAAAACCAATGGCGTTGTGCCAAAGATTCCACTAACTTCGCAAGAAGAAATGCACAAGCTAGAACAACACCTTCACTAGCAAACTGTTTCCGTCCCGCAAGACACTGTACAAAGTTATCTATAAAATATGGACCTACATATGACGAACAGGAAGTCAATAACGCCAGGAATGCTGCAAATAGTACATCCTTCTGAACAATGAGAAGTAACATTTTTGCTATGGATGAGCCACTGCCATTTCTGTCTAACTGATTTCTAAATTTATGGTATATTTGGTCAGCCTTGTGCACATCTGCAACTTCGGGTACATCATCTATGCCCAAAGGCTTCCTATGGCCAACATCAAGCAAAGGCTTCATCCAAGAAAATGACATCCGGCTGAAAAAGCTTGCTGTTGCATAAGGAGTGACTTTTGGCTTCAGGTTTTCAGAATTTTCTGGAATGTCACTCAAGAGAGGTTCTTCTATGCTTTGAGCTACGGATTGATTACCAGTTCTGCCACTACAACTAGCATAACACAAAAAGGCCGAAAGCAAAAAAGCCAGAGCTTCAACAACAATAATGAGGGTAATGCGTTTTTGTTTCTTGAAGTCTTCAATATCGAGGTATAAAAAAAATGCATAAAGAATCAATGACAAGATCAACCACATCCGTATTAAAATTGGTAGTCTCTCTTTACTTTCTTTTGTGAAGGAGTAATATGCATAAGCTGAGATAATAACCCAAGCCATGGCCTGAACAATGTACTCTCCTTCGGCTGCAACATCTTTAGGCCTTTCCTTCAGCCACCAATACAAAGGGCTCCATATACCAAGTAAGCAATACAAGACTGATAGAGAAACACAACTTAGCAGGGCCACTTTATGTGTAACACCATATTGCAACTTGTCGGAATAAGCAGGTTTTGAAACAGAGGATTCAGGCTTATGTGTGCAACATTTGCATCTATTCCAGCAAGAGGCAAGGACAAGAGAGACAACAAAGACCAGGTGAAGCAAAATGGCAACCGCGTGCCGCTTGTAAGCCCCAAAGACACTATCTGCAAGTTCTCCCTCTTCACCCATTCCCAACAATTGAGTTGCCCAAATGGACTCCGTCACTACAAGCAAACCACATATAAATATCAACAAGCCTTATTTTTCCCTCATTTTATTCCCAACCAGACCTCATATTTACCATTTATGAGATCATATCATATGTGTACAAAATAGATGTTCTAACACGTGTATGCTACCAGAAGTGCACAAAACTATAACTAGTACTATGCCAAAACCGGCTGAAATAAAGGCGTTAGGCTAACAATAAAATCAGTCAGTCATTCACTTACTGTTTTGGAAGGCAATTGGCAATAGATGTTCCTCTACTGTTGTTTTTGTCTGTTGCATGAGCCTCTTCTCTGTTCTGAAGCTCCTCTGTGTTTGTCTTGCCTGGTGGTGTATGGGGTTATGCTTCCAGTACAAGCGAGAACACTTTGTTTGAATTTTCGACAAATTGGTCACAGGCAGATAAACAAGCAGGAGATGATCTCGAAAAGAAAGGCCTTGATAATATCAACAAGAATGCTGCATTAATTTACTAGAATATAGCCAATTTATAAAATGCTGAATGAATTTATCACAATATTACCAAATTTATAGCATGCAAAAACCGCTAATCTTGGAGGCCAAGCAACCCAATATATTGAAAAATATTTCCGTGGTCAAATTCAAGTGTACTATTGTGAACATCCACACAAAAATTCATTGGAAAAAACAAAGTGAGGAAATTTCCAAAATGGACTCGTGAATAATGAGGCTCATTGAACCGAGAAAATTATTTTAAAGGAATATGCTTCCATTTGAGAAAATTTGGGAGAGATTCATTCTGAAGAGTCAACAAAAATCTGATTTACAATAGTGGGATGGAAGAAATTGCATAGGAGTCGGCCACAAGCAATCCATGGACTCATGCAAAGCCTAATGATTATTTGACTCTGTTTTAATGACTTTTTGTATGAATGGCGGCCTCCCAGCCTTTATTACGTGAGATTTGTGTTTTAATGACGTCACCATAATAGAAATTAGTTAATTTGTTGGATATTTTAATGGCACAAAATCGTAACAACAGATTTATGTTATCTTTGTTTGGAACAAGTTTTTAATATTCCTAAAAATGGTAGCAATAAAAAAGGTAGCATATAAATAAATATAAAGCAGAATATTTCTAAATAATGTTTAAATATAAATAAATAATTTAATTGGTGTTTATATTTTAAATATATATTTGAATTATGTCCCTTGGATAATGATTTTACCTTTCACTTCACTAATAAGAATCTTTCACTTTCTCGTTAATGGTTTGTTGGTAGTAAAATCTAAAAAGGTGGTAGATCACATGCAATTTAGGAACCTCCCCCTTCTAGATAGCTTAAACTTAGCTTTAATAGACCCTATAGAGGAAATATGAGGGCATCAAGTGCTAGTTATGTTTTAAAAGATTGTAGTCGTTCGCTAATCAAAGCAGCTTCAGTGAAACTTTTGGATAGCACCAACAATGAAGTGGAGTCTCAAGCTCTAGTTGTTAGTCTAAAATTAATGGTTTCGTGTGAAATTGACTTTCTGATTATAGAAGGTGACTCACAAGTGGTGATTTAGGTTGAATCTTAGTAAAATTTGAGTAATAGATCTTAATATGCAAAATAATACTAAATCTAACTCAAAGTTTACAAAGAACATCAATAGGAAAGTATGTAAGGAGCAATCAGAATTATTAACAGATTTTTACCATCACCTTGTTCCTCTCTGGCTTCCCTCTAAGATTTTCTATACTAAATCTAACTCAAAGTTTACAAAGAACATCAATAGGAAAGTATGTAAGGAGCAATCATAATTATTAACGGATTTTTACCATCACCTTGCTCCTCTTTGGCTTCTCTCTAAGATTTTCTAACCGATTCTTTAATATTACTTAGATTGATTATGGATTGCTTGACAATGGCTTCAAGATGGACAATTTAATGGCTTCTTTGGATGGTTGGATGTTATAGTGGATGCAAGAGGGTATGAGAGCAGGTATATAGATGCATGGATGGCTTACAAGCATTTTATAATTTTAGATCAAAGGAGAAGAGTGATGAAATTAGCATAGGCTTGCATTCATTCCTTGCGTAAATGTTTGGGGATGCCCTTTACATTTAAAAAGGTGTTTGGAAGGAATTGGAGGGGAAAATTTCTTCACAAATTTCAAATTTGAGAAGGAAGAAAGTTGTAGAGGTTGGAAACCTCTAGACTTTCTTTTTTTTGGGAGGGGGGCATATGATTAGAAAGTGGGTGAATAAAGAATTAAAATATTAAAAATTATGTATAAAGTGGGATAAATTAGGAATTAGAATATTAAAAAATATGAATATGTAACAATCCCATCGGGGTCAACTAAAAGTATGTGATTTTTTTTAATTAAATATATCTACCAAAAATAGTTTACATCATAAAAATCTATAGAGACCAAATAAAATACTCAAAGCATGATAATAGCAAGCAAGCATATTATATCACATATCATCGATTTCTAATATCATGAGAGTACATCATACTACAAATATAAAAAATAATTATATTACCTCAGCTACAACTGATACAAGTCTAAAACCACCGCCATCAAAGTACAATAATAAGTAATTACAACTCTTCATGATAATATTCAATGATAAGTACAAGATAATAAAATGTACATATAAGATACATGGCTCCTTCAGAGCTTAGTTCCCGAACTCAAGTATGTGTGGCAATCTCAAGTATTATCTTGATAAGTAGTACTAATGTGGGGAGGGAGAGCATCATCTGATCATTTTTTTATACCAACCATGAATCAATAATTCCATGCACTAATCTCAGCAGGAAATGACCCTCTTTTTATGGATGAGTAGATAGTGACGACACAGGAATCCATAGAGATAAGCAAGTAACCATGTGTTGTATGATTTTTAAACTAAACATGCAATGTATCATAGAAAACCATTCTATTGCAAGATATCACAAAAACATGTAAATCCTACTTATGAAATGATAATGTCCAACTAAACATACTTTGGCCTAAATTTTTATGAATAATAAATAATAACGATAAATAAATCAATCAAATTCATACACACCACTTGATCAGACTCCTTTCATCTATTATTGTAATACTAGTAAGCTAGTGAAGTCCATTTCACTCCTTACTTCGTATCGGTAATATAGATTGGTCAATATAATTCAACCATAAAATTTATTTAATTTACATCCTACTATCAAACACATCATATAGCATGCTAAACATAGGAGTAATCAAAGTATACATTTATTTTGTCAAATGTATGAATGAATCTTACATTATTTTCTATCCCATACTAGAAATAATGACTATAATTTATACCACTCAAATAAATTCACATTTAATTATAGATTTTTACGAGTACAATTAGTTTCTAAATATACTACACCCTATGATAACTCATATTACCATAGTCTAATATTCTAAGATATAACTATTAGTTTTTCACAAAAAATTATAATAAAATAGTCATAACTACATAAAAACACAAGTTTATATTCAAAGAAATAGATAAGATCAAGTAAGTCATAGTTCCCTTGGAACACATAATATTCAATTTTGACATTCATTAAACTCTCAAAAGTTGTATGCATGAATAAATAAAGTATTACCAATTATTGCAAAACACATTATTCATAGCAACACCCAACATACATACATTAAATTAGTTAAACTAAGTGTGAGTTTAAATATATCAATTACAGTATGTACCATTTGAGAATAATATATCTTTATACTGTAGTACTATGTGATATCCTATACTATCATAGTTCATAACTACAATACATATAATTAAACTTACGATTTCAAGAATCAAATGATCCACATACATAACAACAAGAAAGTAAGTATGAGATTATATCACCGAAGTATACCCTAAATTTAAAATGTATATTAGTATTTTAAAGTAACTTAACTTCTAAGCACGTATCACGATGCACCATTATATACTATATATAACCAAGTATTTATACATATTAACACACTCATAACATGTAATGTATATAAGTATTTAAAACTAAATATAAATAAACTAACAGTTAGTCATAACCTTTTCAGAGAGTCAGGTAACCTACAATTAAGATATACCTCAAATGAACATAATTCAAAAATTTATTACTCCTTTAGGGGACTATATATATGTGGTTATAGTTTTTGGTTTCTTAGACACTTTAAGACTTACTATAACCACTCATTAGCTACAAACTTAGGTATATGCCCCAATACAACTATTTATAACATTTTTCATATGGTTGCTTAAGTCCAAGAATATATATATATATTTATTTATAACATTTTTCATATGGTTGCTTAAGTCCAAGTATATATATATATATATATATATATATAGAGCAAATAAACACACAAATGATATACAAATATTATATCAATGGGAAACCATAAACCTAAGTCAAGGACTCCATGATGATTTAATAAACGTTATAGAATCTTGATTGTCTAAACATATAAAATTCCATACTTTAATTCTCAAGACAACTTAGTCCTTCATACTATGGTTCACATAAAACCATGCAACAATACCCAAATTGCTCCTTTTATGGTACATATAAGTTTCGTTGATACAAATCTCCATAGCTGTTATAATAAACCAGTTAAAAACTATCTTTGCAATCATGCATCCACAAAGCTCTATCAAATAGAATTATATAATATAGTTGCAATCCACCCAAGGGATTATTAATTCATAAATGCGTAGCTCATTACCATGTTATAGTCACAAAATATGTTTTATTTTCTATGCTATATATAAGAGTGATCCCCTTATCACAATATAACTAAAGGTTATAAATGACTTATTTATAGTTCCCCTATTTTACTAAGCCATGTTATAATATCGATATGCTGACAACTATATACCATAGTGTAATGAATAAAAACTAATTCCATAACCTACTTCTCAAGTAATCATTATACGAACATGAGACATCCATCACTACAAATTGTATTCATCCCGAATCATTAGCTTTAGTGGTATATTAATCGAGTTATTACATTGTGGTTAATATAAATACCAAAGGTCCATAACACCTACATATAAATTAAAGGTGGATACGTTTATATTATACTCAAATATAGAATTAATATTGTTAGAATTTATATCTTGATTTCATGTTAGCTCAAGAAAACATATAAGTAGATATACATTGATATTCTCATATACATAACACCTTAATTATGTGTTATAAAATGTTATTATATGTGATAATGCACTATAATATATACATATACTTAGCTTATATAAAATTACAGGTCGATGTCTAAAACAACTATCCTTCGCCAAATCTTTATACAACCATGAAAATTAGATTGATGCATTCCCCAACCATTAATTATTATATAAGATATGAAAATAGGACATTCATATTAGATTAAGCATTGATCTAGCATACCCAAATGATGATATACAATTGATACAAAGAATGGGAGGTTCAATGCCTCATTATAGAAGTATATATTGCCCATCTAGCATAGGTTGACGCCACTCTAGCACACTTGCTCTGATAAAATATTTCAGTGATGCCAAACAAAATACAGTTGTGAAAAGAAGGTTGCAACATTTCAAATGTATCCTAGGAGTTAATTATATACTTAATATAAAATCTATCATAATCCCTCGGTGCAATACAATATAAACTCGACGTATTTCTACATAGTTGGGTTCAAACTACTCGATTCTCATTATCAATAAAAGACCAATGACACTAATATATTTGTTACACTACGGTTACTATAGATTTGAAAATAATGATGCCACTAGTAATAGTTTGGCTGTGTAAGGCTTCACCTCTACAAATATAGTTGGGTACATTATATTGGCCGGGAGCAATGATTCCAATATGCAAATCATTTCAACTACAAGTTTCCTATATGGAAACACCAATAAACATGACTAAATATTCGAACAAATGTTTATTGATTAGGGACTTCCTAAATGTAAATAAGTTGTAAACTATACATGGTTCCACCTATTCCTATCATCAAGACTCTATTTACAACGATTCAATTAAGTAGGAATGGTTGGAAAAAAATATAAACATGATACTATTCTTAATTCTAGGGGTTTATACTGGCAATTACAGACCCAAGTAGATATGCATAATATTAACTAAAGTCACTATCTTCTTATTAAATCATTGCCTTTATAGTATAACTTCATATAATAGACTAGTAAGTCTATGAACAGTGCTATTTCAATATATGACACATGGTGATTTGAATCACTATGCCCAATGATTCCAAAACTCAATGATTATAATGCATATTCGGACTCAATTAAATAAGAAAAAACATTGGTTATATTCGTATGACAATGCCAATGAATCAGATAAAGATACACTCTCAAAATAAATAGTCAGCATCAAAATTAAGTGACTCAGTATAGATTTTTAAAAATATAAATTAAAAAATTATGGATATAGCATACCGTTGGCTCGAATAATTTTAAATAAACCAAATACGGGTCTATATGGTATACAATTGACATAGAATACATAGAATTGAGGGTGTAAATCAATAATTAATTCCAATCAAGTATGACATAGAAATACACATTATCATCCCAAAATTCTCCATGATCATATATTAAAATGGAAAACATTGCCTACCTGGTAGGTTGGATTGAAAAATCTCCTTCTACGCTTCCTTTTCTCCTCTGTGCAACACCTTAATTCTTGTCTGCCACTTCAATTTTCTTCCAAACAATCTTTGTGCTCCTCCATTCCATAAGTTAAAAAGGGTGCAATCATTTTTGATTTAAAGAGTTTTATTTAACAATTCTCTCTCTTTTTTTTCTCAATTTTATTCCTTTCATTTTATTTTTAAGAAAGGCTTTCTCTTTTTCTCTTTTTGCCTTACATGACTTTTCCTAAAGAGACATAGTTGTATTTAATTTTGACTTTAATCATTTTATAAGTCTTTGCATATTTTTATTTCTTAATTATTTAATAATAAATAATTATTTAGCATAAATAATTCACAATAATTACTTAGTAATAATTAGTCTGCTAACTTGATAATGTATTCGACCTTCTAAGTCCTATTGCCAACTGTTATGTAAAATGTTGATATTTTTGATATCTTAAAGACAACTGACTATTATTACTAAGACAAGTTGGTTAGCCCATAGACGGTAGTACCAACATAATTCACAAAGTTTTACACTAACAATCATGAATACAATGACACATCATAACACAGAGATATTTACAATGCAACACACACGCACACACACAAATTATTATTTCAATGCAGATAACATAAGAAAGATGCTAACACTAAGTATTTAGATTATGCATCTAACATGAATTACTTATGTGATGTGTCCATAGTCCTAACCAGCTTTTCTGTCATCCTCTGACATCTCCATCTATGTCATCCTCTCTGATGATGCTCTCCCTTTGTCACACTCTGAGGGATGGGTTTTCCTGCATCAATCTCATAATAAGGTAGGTAGTTAGATCATATCAACATGGTAAATATATAACATAAAATATAACTGAAACAATGCATCAATATGCTCAAAATATAAACATGTACACTATAGTTAACTTATAATAAAGCAATTATGTGCCATCATGTATCTAAGCAATATTTTACTATTCCATAATAACATATATCTCAAGCTTAGTTAAAAATAGTTAAATTTAAATTTATCAACTATAGATATTTACAGATAATCTAGTAAGTTTTTCTAGTGAGAAATCAAGATGTAACATCCTTCTCCCCTAAAGTTAGTCATCATCTTAAATGACTCTTATCAATATAAAATTTGAATTAAAAACATTATTCTGCACTGAATAAAATATCAAATCAAGTAAATAAATATGAAATTACTTGTAGGACTCACTAAAGTTCTACTAAGTTGCACTATTCTTGGAGTATTGATTCCATGAGACCCTTCTCTGTTACATCTCCTAATTATGTAAACATGGTTTACGAGTATTACTTACTTTGATTGATTTTGTCATGACCACCTTGAGATCCAAAACTATCAAGACAAGTCTATAAACTATAGGACTAACCACTTTTGTTACTTTGAAGGGTCCCATATATCTCAGTGAAAATTTCATTGACTTTCTAAGAGAACACAAGATCATCATACAAGCTAAAATAAATGACCAGAGAGAGTTCCGCAAAATCTTCAGTCTCAACACATTTTTATATCATAGAGAGTGTTTTTCTTATTCTAGAGAAAATTAATTAGGGAACTTGATAAGAATAATGTGTATAAGTTAATACTTTCGCTACTCTACGTAACTCTTGATAAGTATAACATGTCAATAATGTCACTATTCTACGGAGTTCTTAATAAGTATAATGATGAATAAGAACTAACAATACTATATTTTCAATGTATATAAAATTAAGGAATAAATGTTTCATCGTATACATGTATATGGTCATATGATTGAATTTGATAAGTCCATCTGTCAAATTCTAGATTTGATAAGTCTGTATGTCAGATCCAAACTTAGTAACTATCGAGTCAATGTGAGATTAAGTAGGATTCATTCTTATCGCTTAGTACTCATGTTCCTAAATCACCACTCTTCCCTTACATCTTCATGACCTAGTGATCTTCAAAATGTGCACAAAGTTCAATGAACTATAAATCCATACTAATATATCATATAAAAAAATACTATATGCAAAATTATTCTAGATGTATCAACATACATACAAGAGAAATCATATAATTATTTCATAATTGTATTAAATTACCATTAACCAAACATAACTAGTATTATATTTCACAACTTAACCTATAGTGTTATATTCATAGTTAAGAGGAAATAATGTTAAAATTAACATAACATACAAGGGCCAAAGATCACACCATACTTTCAACCTTATAAAAGAACAAACGAGACAATATCTCCCTACTTGCTCGACTAGCACACAACAAATTAAAATTTTATCTCACCCTTTTAGACTACCAAGATGTCTTGCACATCCTATACCCTACTCATTTTTGATAGAAGGTACAAAAATAACTCCTCAAAACAACATGCTTAATCCAAAAAGAGAACAATATCAATCTAATCAAGGGTTAATAAGAACATAATAATTATAATCAACTTATATTTCTTAATCTAGAATTTAATATATATTCAAGGTTGTCCACTCCACATGGTATAAAATCACAAGTTAGATAAAGTAGTGATTTTGGCAATGAATTTATAGGAAACATTCAAAAGGGTGATTGGTTGTCAACTAGTAATAAGTTTGAGTCACCAAACTTAGGGGTGAATTCAATATTGCCTTTGTTGATGAGTGCACCTAATGATTTATTTTATAGAGCTTATTTGTAAACTTGAAACAATTTAGGTGCCATAAATTTTCAAGTAGATTTATAGAATTCGCAAGGAAAGCCATCAATCCCCATTGCTTTGTCATTAGCCATGCAATTCACTACGTCAAGAATTTCACTAGGAGAGAGAGGGGTGTCATAATGTTTTTGAGCTAAGAAGCTTAACTTGTGTGATGCCACATCTAAATATTCTTGTAACACCTGTGCTCTCTCCACTAAAATATTCTTGGGCTTGGAACACCAATTTATAATGATCTAATAGAGCTAAATAAATTTATGATAGACTAGTGAGACACTTATGGGAAATCTTGATGAATTTGATTTATTCCTTAGATTTTTGGCCCTGAGAGACTTGAATAAATTCTTCAAGGCATGACCTCCAATCTTAGTCCAATGCAAATGGGTTCTAATTTGAGCCCCTCTGGCTACATGTCTATCTATTATTTTAATCTTGTGCTTGAGAGAATTGACCATGGCCTAAAGCTGTGAATCAAAAGGGCTTTGCTCAAGGATGGAGGAAATCCTTTGGTAGTTTATAATGACAACACCATCAGTCTACTTCTAAACTAGTGAAATCTATTTTCCACACTGGCGATGTGGTTGATCGCATCATTCCACCAGTCAATCCAGTTGTTAGTATATGGTAGATGTAGGGCTAAATTCCAAACTTTGGCAAAGATCCAAATGGTGCCCTTATGGTTGAAAATAGATGCATTCAAGAAGAATTGATTTCATGGGAATTTATGATGGTCATTGTGCCACTCCAATTATCAAATGATGAGACTATGATCAAAGAGGACAAATTCTGGATTGACCATGATAGCTTGCCCATCAAAAATAGAAAGGGAGAACATGTGTTGCTCCAAAAACATTCCATAGTCCAACCATTTGAGGACCCTATTGGTGCCAACATAGAAATTAGACTAAATGAAACATGGCTTATTAGTTAATGCATTTTGCCAAATTATTAGGTCCACTAAGCCCCATTGGTGTTTAAAATAATACCACACTTCATATTCTCCAACACACCATACCATCGAAAAGGCACCAACTTTGTCCTTAGGACTCTATCATATTAAAGTCACCATAAATGAGCCAGATAGAAAGGAAAATATTGTCAATAATCCATCTCCATAATGTTGTTCTATCAGGGCCATCATTATGGGTGTAAACATTGAGAACCCCTAAAGAATAACCATCAATGTCAAGTAATACTCAAATAACTTGATGTGACATATCTTCTTCGGAGACAATATTTAAGGGAATTTTTTGGTGAAACCAAGAGATTGGCACCACCACATCCATCTTCATGCAAAGTGGAAAATTGAGATGCATCAAGCCACATACTCCTTAAATATGATTGTAGAACAAATCCAGAAACCTTAACTTCTTTCAAACAAATGAAATTAAAAACACCTAATCATTGACAGGTGGTGAGCACAGAGTATTTGCGAGAGGACTTTGTGAGACCTCAAACATTCCAGGAGAGAGGATTCATTGGAAGGAGTCCTTCATGAATAATTCTCATTGCCCATCTTCTATATCTTCTTCTGAGTCTAGTGCCACAAAATGGTTTCCCAATAATGGTTATTGGTTTGGAAAATTAAAATCCCTAGGCGAATGGAGATACATTTGGCACTATTTACATCCCAAGGAGATTCACCATCGTTGCAAGGTGGATTGCATAACACATGATAGGAACGCTTGCAGTGGGTGTCCTAGCTCAAGAAGAAATTATTGCTAAATAATTAACTTGAGAAACTTGACTCTACGAGACCACAAAGTCATTGTGAGATTGATGAGGACTAATGGGAGGGTGGTAACTTTATCCATACTTTTTTTCTCTTGAAGAGTTTTGACAACAGGGGGAGTGATGATTGCCTTAAGGTTCTTATTCCTAACAACTATTTTTTTGTTAACCATTGTAGTTCATCCATCATTCTTTTCAACCACGTGGTGCTTGTTCAATGGATGGTTTTTGATAAAATTGTAAGGGAACAATCATGAATCCTATGATTGTGCCCCTAACATCTAAAGCATATGTTCGAGAGATTGAAGTAGGTGAATATCAATGGACTCTTTTAAGTCCTTTGTCAAATCAACCTTGACACAAACATGCTTATTAAGGTGTGCAAATTAGAACTTGTCAGCTTCATGACAAAGCATCCACCTCATGAGTTTTAAAATCTCATCAAATAACACCCATAGAGGAAGTGGTAGACTTTAGATCTCGACTTCGATAGGAACCTTAAGGGAGGCTTGCTCAAACATTTTGAAATTATGAGTTGAATGAAGCACAATCATAAGGGTATTCCTTAAGAACTAGGAGCTCGACCTAGCAAAGATAACCTGTACTTAAGAGGTTTCTTTAAATGAAAATAGAACAAACCCTTAATAAGGTTACATACATTAGTAACCTTAAACCCAATGGTTCCCAGTGGTGTTGTGTCCAAGCATTAAGGGGATTTCCAAAGGGAATATGACCAACATAGTAAATAGTAAGATAGTTATTTTCATACCATCTACACATATTATCAATTACATCTACTTGCAAACAAATATCAGGCTAAGGAGGATTATCAAAATTTATACTTTGTATTAAGTCTTCGAGATGAACTTCCAAACTCATTTCAGCACCATCCTTCACAATGTTGGCATCAATGGTTTTGAAAGACTGGTCAGAGGGACATCTTATGAAATTTAATCCACCAAAAAATCCCAAAGTACAGAGATAAAAGAATAATAACTGCAAGTTTAATCTAGGAAGTCCCATTGAGGTGGTATGAAAACAAGGTAAGACAATCTAACAAAACACAAAATAGACATTCAAACCCTACCAAAACAAATTTCTCTAACTTCAATTCTTTTTTGTCTTTCCCCTGATTTTACAATATTTAATTTGGTTGACTTTGCTACGAGTTTGGGACGGATTACATTTCCTCTCTAGCCGTATATGCTAGCACTGCAAATGGGTCAATGAATGATAGATTTTTATTTAGATGGGGAGGATTTCTCTTTTCTTTGTGGAACAATTTTGAATATGTTATCTTCTGCCTTTCCTTTTTGATCCACCTATTGAGAAGGTAGTGTTTTGATGACTTTGTTTGCCTCATATTTTTACTCAACTGATCATGTTCCTTGGAAGTCTCTTCATTTTTTTAAATTAAGTCTGCCTTGACCTAATTTGTGTCATCTTGAAGGGGCAAACCCTTTGCCAAGTGATCATATACATGACATAGCCGACATCTAAAATCTATATTCTCATAATAAATAGATTGGTCCCATTCTATACCCCATGTCTAGAATCTAGTGATCAGGTGAAGGACTTTCCAGATTTATATTGAAGCAAATCCAAGCATAATTGAGGCCCCAAGGTTCTTGGTGAAATTTAAGTATGTTATATATTCCCCTATAGTATTTCTAAGCTTCTATAATAGATTTTCTTGACAATATTCCCTCTGTCAGAGGGGAAGATGTACCCATATTGGGATTACTGTTAGTAAATCTTCCATGGGGTCGAAGGCCAGTGATAAATGTTTCACGAACAACCCAGATCTCCTCATAACCACAGGCCTCCTTGAAAGATAAAATCTCTTTCCTATTTGGAGAAGACTGCCATGAAATAGCCCTTGTGCATCATTAGTATTTCCACTGACTTGTTGGCCTCCAATACTCATTTATCCAGTCTTTTAAAGGTTTTTGGCCTGGAAATAAACCCATGAACCTGAAGATAAGAGATTTCCTTGACGTGTGCAACTTATGCTCCATTTCTTCTAATGCAGATAAAACTCTAGGGAACTTGTCTGCTTTGAGAAAATAACCATTCTCCTGTTAGTTAAATTTTGCCCATGAACAAATTTTTTGCATGCATCTAAAGAAAATTTCTCAAATCATCTTTACGGATTTGATTTTGATCATTTGAAACAACAGAGCTGTAATTTTGTGGAGAGCTAAATAGTCGTGGTGGGGGAAGGAGGCCATGGCCTCCTCAAACCCACTATTTGAGGGTCAATCAACGTTCAACAACTAACACACTGGGTGTAAATAGGATTGGGAAAATGAAAATGGAGATTTTGAACAATGGTAGCATGTACAAGAGCTTCACCTCCAACTTCATTGAGACTCTCAAATCCTCCCTGAGGCCCTTATAAGACTAAAGGCTCTATTGCACTTTTATAGACCCCAAAATAAATAATCAACAATGGCAAGGAATATGTGAAAAGAATAGTACTTTGAAATTACTAATTTTTAATCCCAAAATATGTGCTTTAATATCCTCCTATTTATCAGTGTAAATATACTAAGCCTCCTCTAAAATAAAAAATAGCTCTGTAGTCTCCTGAAAGAAAATCTTGTTGAAATCTCTTATACATGGTTAAATTTAAAACTAATGTATAGGGAGAAAAAAAAAATCATCACATAAAAGAATAGTAAACTAGTGCTTTTGAATTATTGATAACACCAACTTGTGTCAAGGGAAATACTTGGGCAGGTTCTGTAAGAATTCTCTTCTCGGGTGAAAAAACCCTATTTTTAAATTGTGAACACTAAACCAGTATATTTGAAGGATAAATGTGAAACTTGAAAAAATATTCTTAACATTATAATTTACTGTTGTAGGGTGAATTTAGAAGGTTAACTTTTATCTCAAAGACAAAAATTAAAGTATACTTAATTTGCCGGGCTTTTGGTCTGATAAGTTCTAAAATGGCTTTTAGATTCATTCAAAAATACTCTTATTATGCATACTTATATAGATGACTTGGCAATACAGGCATTTTCTTATTGATGTCACTGATGTAGAAGTTCATATTTTCTTGTCATAATTACAAACATACAAGGTACCCAGTGTCCATAATATATGAATAATAACCCATGGTATCGAAACCAGCAAAACTTCTTAGTTCCATGTCTCAAATTCAGAGGTTGCTTTTCATCATCAAATTTGAAAGCTGATATGATCAGACCTCCTATTTGCCATCAACATTAGTTGATCTCATAGTGCACTCTGAAACAAGTTTTGCAAACGATGAAGATTTGTCCTTGAGTAGCTTGGGTGGAGAGTCATATTCAGCAATTTTTTCCTGATTCAAAATGAGTGTTGGCACATAAACCAAGGGGGGAAGGGAAGTCTTTCCATAAAAGAACAGTATCTGAAAATTAGAAAAGTAGAAAGGTTATAATGTCATACCATCACTGAATACTAGGACCAAATCGCTATCACAGACGGATGGAATTCGACGTGCTATGGTTATGACCGTGCAGCCAGAAAATTGGTTCTGTGCAGTTTGTTGAATAAGCCTATCTGTTGCGGTGTCCACCGAGGCAGTTGCTTCATCAAGTACCACTATACCGACTTTGTTTTAATAGTACTCTTCCCAAGCAGAGAAGCCGTCTTTGACCCACACTCCAGTTCTCTCCATTCTCAGTGACTGCACAAGAGATCATTCCATTATAATCAAAACATTTTTCCTAAGTGGGAAAAGTAGTGGTGGAATAAGACACTAGAAGGATTCTTTGATGTATTGTTCTAGAAAGATGTACAGGAGAGATACAAACCAAGAGAATCAAGCTTTTTTTCTTTTGCTCTAACAACTTCTCCGAGCTGACACTTCTCCAAAGCCTAAAGCACAGGAAAAAGCAAAGTAAATCTTCATTAACAGGAAACTTACACCTTGATACCCTTGAACACTACTTATATTCTTTAATCCATGAACAATTGTTGCTTAAAATTTATACAAATATGTAAATATAACCCACCTCCCAGATCTCTTTATTGGAATAGTCGACCATAGGATATAGATTATTCCGTATAGTGCCCTCAAACATTGTTGGGTCTTGTGGGATAATGCTCAGTTTGGCTCTTAGATCATGCAGGCCTACTGTTGAGATGTCAATTCCGTCAATGACTATTCTGCCTTCTGTTGGATCTACAATTCGAAAGAGTGATTGTATAAGAGTAGATTTTCCACTGCCTGTTCGACCTACAATTCCCACGTTCTTCCCGCCGGGAAAAGTGCATGTAATTCCTTTTAATACAAGTGGAAGATGTGGTCCATAAGACACATGATAGTATGCATCAAATTCATAGGCTGAATGATCAATGAGAATGGATTCCTCAATTCAAATATGCAAAAGACAAATAGATTGTTAATAGCAGCAAGTACTGACCTGCAAGACGGTTATATTTATTGTTCCTCTACTTGGCCATTCAGAGCTTGGTTTAGACTTCTCTATGATCAGTGGAGGCTCACTACGTATGCTTGAGTACTGCAGAATTCTCTCTACAGAGATCATATTGTTTTCCACATTACAAAGGTTCCATATCACCCAGGCTTGAGTCGTGCTCAGATTGAGACCATAAGTTATTGCCAAGCCCGCAATACCTGTTAGGGTGCCATGTGGTTAACTGTGATGATTATTTTGAAGGATACGTGTTGCTTTGTTCAACTTAGTCCAGCAAAGAATAGTTTCATCCCGAATCAAACCCCTGGTACTTACTTGCATCAACTACACCTTCTGGCAACCAAAACAGGACAACCATAGAGAATGCAAATACTACATTTGCCAAAAAATCCAACCGAAAGCTAAGCCATTCTGCGGCCGCACTAATGTGGAAGCTAGGCCTGGAAAATCCATCAATCAGTTTGAGATTTGTGATCATGAATTGAAACTCCTGGTCAAAGCTTCTGATTATGGATGCTCCAGAGATTGATTCTGCAAAATGTTGAATGACTGGAGCCTTACAAATTCCCACCAATCTAGAGAGTTCCCTAGATGACACAATTTAATATTGCTGCATGCAATAAAGGTGAAAGAAGTCAAGACATATTTTGTTTCTAACGATGAAGACCAAAAATCAAAGAATCTAAATCATGAAGACCAAAAATCAGAGAATCTAAATCACTCAAAGAAAAAGTAGTCATAATAAAACCATATGCAATTATTACAATAGATATTAAAGTAATTTTTTAGCAAATTGTCATCGCCGCTATAGGCTATAACTAGTCTTGGGATATAGTTGAAAATTGCGTCAATTTATATTCCCTCCCCGTTTTTCTTAAAGAAGATTTAGCATGAATGTCTTGAACATCTGGTAAAACTAGAAAAATACCTGATACCATAAACAAATTGCAATCACTAGTATAAACATAATAAAGACCTGCCACACAACTTGAGAAATGATAGCAATAATTCCCAGAAGCTGTAAAATACAAAAAGTCAAAGATCCTAGTTGAAATGGAATGGCTTGGTCCAGTGTGCTCTGATCAGTTGATACCTGTCACCAAATATGGCATTTATTATTCACTTGCTAGCTTCAAATGGCGTATTTCCCTTTTGTGAGAAAAAATGTTAGAACAGTAAGATCCACTAACCCGATTCAATATACGCCCAGTTGGAGTTGCATCAAAGAAGAACATTGGTGCACGAAATATGCACCTGTGCATATTGTTGAAAAGTTGATTTGCACTTTTAAATCCAGCTACAGAAGTAAGCATTGACCTCACAAGAATGCATAATGAACTGTCCAGTGCTAAAACAACATAAACTAGAATGAGACGGTAATTACTAACAGTGGACCTCTGATCTTCAGCTGTAGGAGTTGCCCATGCCATCCAGTAATTGCTACTTATTTGTAGTATGTGAAATGCTATTTGTGCCACTAAGATAATAGGTATTAAAGCACCTTTGTATGCTGCAGTGATGTAAGACCAGTAAACCCACATACTTACCCTGCCTTTCTCTCTTTCTTCTTCTTGCACAAGCTGTGAATTTTTATCCTCTTTTTCTATCTCAGTTGCTTTATTATTTTCTGATCCAAGATCTAACCCTATCTCTCTTGGTTCTCTTGAATTCTGGGTACTACCGTGTTTCTGGAGCAGTTCATGGTTTTCATCTTTCACAATAGCTGTATTTTCAGTACATGATCCTTCAACAAATTCCTGCGATGACAGGATATCAGTATTCTCCATAGCATCAATGGCTTTCATTGCTTTCTGATGTGCACCAACTAATTCCTCAAAATCTGTGTTTGGTTGTAATATATCATAATATCTTCCAGCCTGGGTAATCTCACCATCTCGCATTACCTACAAGAAAATTTTATGAATTTCAATTGTTAACAGAATTTAAATCCTTTAATTTTATCCTAGAATACATGATTCTTGAAGCCATTGCCTCCCTGGCAATTAAATTTAAATTCTCAAATTAAATCGAAAAATGCAAGCATACCAGCATGAGGTCAGCTTGAAATAAAAACTCGATTTAGTGAGTTACATAGACTACAGTCTTTGAACCCAGAATACCAAGCAGGCATTGCTGTAACAGAAACATTCAAGTTTTATATATTTTGAAATGATTGATTACACATTATCCACACTGAAACCTAGTGTTACATTAAACTTACTGCATTCCTTAAAAACACCTTAATTGGCCAGTTACAATATCCTATCTTTCGTAACTGTTATAAGTAAATTACTTGGAAAATGTGTGTCCCGGTATGTGCATCAACAGCACTAAAAGGATCGTCAAAAAGATATATGTCGGCATCTCGATACAAAGCTCGTCCAATCTGTATCCTTTGCTTTTGCCCACCACTCAGATTTACTCCTCTTTCTCCGATTTCAGTTTGGTCCCTATATTGGAACAATTCTAAATCTTTCTTCAATGCGCAAGCCTGCAGTACACTCTCATACCTAGTTTTCTCCATTTCCCTCCCAAGAGAATATTATCTTGGACTTTTCCGCTTTGCATCCATGGACTTTGAGGAACATATGCCTTGGTACCACTTATCCTTACAGTACCTGAAAGTTTAGGTATTTCCCCAAGAATGCATGATAAGAGGCTCGATTTGCCAGAACCAACAGTTCCACACACTGCAACTCTCATGCCTCTCTTTACATGGACATCTAAGCCTTTTATGGCAGGACTAGAGGAAGCAGGATCCCAAGAGAATACCCCTTCTTGGATATCATTTGCCATGTCCGTCGAATCATTTGAGACCTCTTCTACTGCATCCTTTTGCAGCTTTTCCTGCTGCAAAAATGTGGTAATACGTTCTAATGACACTTTAGTTTGAGCAATCGCCGCGATTAAATCAGGAAGACTGTATATTGGATCCTGCAGCATCCTGAAAGTTGCAAGTGCAGAGAGAATTCTACCTGTTGTTAAAGGCACTCCTATCAATACACATGTACCAAAAGTGATCACAGACACAAGCGTAGGTGCTCCCCAAAGTGTAAAATTTATGAAAGCCTTTTGAGTAAACATATTTTTGCAGCCAGTTACACTCTTCCTTCCTAAAACTTTCTAGCTTCTGTAGAAATCTGGTCTCCCATGATTGTAATTTTAAGATTCTCATACTCCTTAACGTCTCTGATGTAGCCTTCATCCTTTCATCTTTTTCTTCCATGATCTTCTTGTTAAACTTTTGTTGCATTTTCCCTAGTGGTAAATTTGCTATCATAATCGCCACTGTGGCTGTCATTGTTGGATATGTAATCCCAACAACCGTATTTACTCCTTCTCCTATTCATCCTCCAGCTGTTCTGATCATGCATCACTTCAAATTAATCTTTGAAGACTTTTGAAAAAGAAACCTGCCCTGTCTGTTCTCCGTCATGTTCCTCATTAAATTTTCTGCAGGCGCTGTCATGAAGTATGGGCTCCCATCACCAGCGTATTGAAAAAGGATGTTTTTTGTCAAATCCAGAATGCAGTCAGTCAAGTCCTCTTTCTAATCTTTGTGATGTTTTTAATTAGTGTGTTACGTAGAAACTGTAATGCTCTGTTTTTTAGAGTTGAAGTGAGAAGTTCAACAGATAAGAAATACTCTATTTTCTGGGCTGTGGCTCTATATCAAAAAGAAGAATATATATTTATAATTGTTGTTTTTCTGTATGTGCACAAGCATGGAAGAAGGATTTTATTTTATTGAGTATTTGTTTTAGTTTTTGAGAAAACTCGAGAAGAGTTGCTGCTCTGTTTTTTTTTAAAAACAACAACAGCTTTGTTTTCTCTATTTTTCCTCTGCCTCTTAACCAGCAAAGTGGTATCAGAGCCATGGTCATGAGATGAAGGTTCTCTTGCAAGGGCATTTCAAGTAAGGGTTCTCAAGTACTTATCAAGCAGAGGCTTTGAAGAAGGCAAAGTTTTCTTTCACAATCAGCAATGGCATCCACAAGCACAAGCTTGACAAATCCGCAAATCCCACAGTTTAATGGGAAGAACTATGATTATTGGTCAATCACCATGAAGGCATTATTTTGTTCTCAAGATATTTGGGATCTAGTAGAGAATGGCTTTCTAGAACCAGCAGATGCAACAACATACAATGCATTGACACAAGCAGAGAAAGACTTGTTGAGGGATAACAGGAAGAAGGACTCCAAAGCTCTCTTTTACATCTTTCAAGCTGTTCATGAGAGCATTTTTCCAAGGATTGCAGCAGCAACAAAGTCCAAATAGGCATGGGATATTCTTCAAACAGCATACCAAGGAATGGCAAAAGTAAAAACAACGAAGCTACAAATGCTAAGAAGGGATTTTGAAACAATCTTCATGAAGGATTCAGATTCAGTAGACACTTTCTTCACACAAGTGATGGGTTTAGTTAATCAAATTAGATCTCATGGTGAAACACTTGAGGATAGAAGAGTTGTAGAAAAGATTTTAAGGAGTTTACCCACAAGGTTTGAATCCATAGTTGTGACCATAGAGGAGACAAAGAATCTCTCACAATTTTCAGTTGATGAGCTCCATGCATCTCTCATTTCTCATGAGCATAGGCTTAGCAGGTCAGCAAACTCATCATTGGAGCATGCATTCAAGACACAAGCTTCAATCAGCCATGGTAGAGGTAGAGGAAGATTTAATTTCAGAGGTAGAGGAAGGAATTCATATAGAGGTGGAAGAAGCAGCCCATCAAGCTCAAGTGGAAGAGGCAGCAACCATAACTCAAGCCCAAACCCATCTCAAAATCAACCACATGGTCAAAGGTATGACAAATCTCAAATTCAATGTCATTATTGTAAGAAATATGGGCATTACTCAAATGAATGTAGGAAAAAACAATTTGATTTTAGTAGACAAAATGCAAACTTTACAAGAGAAAACCAAAATCAGAGCAATATGTTCATAGCATGCAATGTAGCACAAGAAAATCAAAAGGATGTATGGTTTTTAGACTCAGGTTGTAGCAATCATATGACAGGGAACTTAGAAATGTTCTCAAGTTTAGATGAAAGTGTAAAATCAGATGTCACATTGGGTAATGACAACAAATTTTCAGTTATGGGCAAAGGAAATATTAACATTCTAACTAAACAGGGGGAGAAGAAGTATATTTCATATGTGTATTTTGTGCCTGGTCTAAAACATAATTTAATGAGTATTGGGCAGCTTGTTCAAAAGGGGTATAGAGTCTTCTTCAAGAACAAAGAATGCACTATTCTAGATAAATTTCCAAGTAATCAGCTTATTGCTAAAGTGCAAATGACAAACAATAGAATGTTTCCCCTAAAGATTAAGCCAGATTTGAATGTGGAATATGCTCAAGCACAACCCACAATGAACCCACAAGAGTATAAAGAAAAGGTTGCAGCAGTTACACAAACCATCCTTCAAGCAGAAATAAAAGACGAAAATTGGTTATGGCATCTAAGATTTGGGCATCTCAACTTTGGAGGTCTAAATTTGCTTCATAAGAAGAGCATGGTAAAGGGTTTGCCATTAATAGAGAAACCAGAAAGAGTATGTGAAGGATGCATATTGGGAAAGCAACATAGAGAGACATTTCCAACAGGGAAGTCAATTAGAGCAAATGCACCTTTAGAGATTGTTCATTCTGATTTATGTGGGCCAATGCAAACACCATCAATTGGTGGAAGATTCTACTTTTTGACTTTCATTGATGACTATTCAAGGAAAACATGGGTCAATGAAGTGTTTGATTTCTTTTGTCAATTCAAGGCACTTGTTGAGAAGCAAAGTGGGTACTACGTCAAAGCATTAAGAACAGATAGAGGTGGTGAATACATCTCAAATGAATTTCTAAATTTTTGTAAATACCATGGAATTCACAAGCAATTCACAACCAGGTACACACCTCAACAAAATGGAGTAGCTGAAAGAAAAAATAGAACAATCATGGAAATGGCAAGAATTATGTTGAAAGCAAAGCATTTGTCAAATGAATATTGCGCTGAAGCTATAGCTTGTGCAACATACACTATGAATAGATGTCCAACCAAAAATGTGAAGAATATGATTCCTGAAGAAGTATGGATAGGAAGAAAACATAGAGTTGCTAACATGAGAGTATTTGGATGTGTGGCATATGCACATGTGCTAGATGAGTTGAGAAGAAAATTGGACAACAAGGGAGAAAAGTGCATATTTGTTGGTTATAGTGATGAATCCAAGGCATACAAACTATACAATCCAATAACCAAGAAAGTTATAATCATCAGAGATGTACAATTCATAGAAGATGAAGCATGGGATGGAAGTTTGGAGAAGACAATCACTATTGCAGCCAACTTACCTCAAGAAGATAGAGAAGATTTAACACCAATAGGTACTCCATCAAATGTGACTCCTTCCACACCCATTCAGGTTCAACAAAGTGGTCATCAAATGACACCATCATCAAGTGTAAGGACAGCCACACGCATTCAAGCATCCACTCCTTCAAATGTACAACAAACACCATCTACAAGTGGCAATCAAGGTGCAGGACCATCAAGTCCACATTCCACAAGTTCAAGTTCAAGTGTTATGTCAAATCCTACATTGGCAAGCTTGAGGAGACAAAAAATCAGAAGTTTGAGAGACATTTATGATCAAAATGAAGGTGAGAACAATGCTGGTCTAATTTCTCTCTTTGCATTTTATTCACAAGTAGAAGATCCTATTCATTATGAAGATGCAATTAAGGATGAAAAATGGGTAAACGCAATGGATGATGAAATTGATGCAATAGAAAAGAATAAAACATGGGAGCTAGTGAGCTGTCCAAAAGGCAAGGATGTTATAGGAGTGAAGTGGGTTTACAAAACTAAATGAGATGCAAATGGTGATGTGCAAAAACATAAAGCAAGACTAGTGGCAAAAGGATATTCACAACAGCCTGGGATTGATTACAATGAGACATTTGCTCCAGTAGCACGTTTAGACATTGTGAGAACAATACTTGCAATAGCAGCTCAAAACAAGTGGCCAGTTTACCAAATGGATGTAAAATCAGCCTTTTTGAATGGTTACCTTGAAGAAGAAGTTTATGTGGAGCAGCCACCTGGGTATGAGTTTTTGGGTCAAGAAGACAAAGTTTACAAACTGAAAAAGGCACTCTATGGACTCAAGCAAGCCCCAAGAGCTTGGTATAGTAAAATTGACTCTTATCTTTTGCAAAATGGCTTCAATAGGTGCAGTAGTGAGCCTACATTGTATACCAAGATGAATGAGCAAGGTGAGATCATAATTGTTTGCTTGTATGTTGATGATTTGATATTCACGGGTGATTTGGCAATTGATTTGTTTAAAGGAGCTATGAAAAATGAATTTGAAATGACTGATTTGGGTCAGATGAAGTATTTTCTTGGCATTGAGGTAAACCAAAATGATAATGGTATATTCATCTCCCAATCTAAGTATGCAAATGACATTTTGAAAAGGTTTAACATGACAAATTGCAAATCAGCTCCAACACCAATTGTCACAGGACTGAAATTAAGCAAGCATGATAAAGGAGACAACATTAATCCAACTTTTTATAAAAGGCTTGTTGGTAGCCTCATGTATTTAACAGCCACAAGGCCTGACATAATGTATGCAGTTAGTCTTATTTCAAGGTTCATGGAGTCTCTAAATGACTCTCATTGGCAAGCAGGAAAGAGAATTCTTAGATATGTGGGTGGAACAAGGAACTATGGCATTCAGTATGCAAAGTCAAATGAGTTCACGCTGATTGGATATACAGATAGTGATTGTGCAGGAAGCATTGATGATAGGAAGAGCACTTCCGGTTATGTCTTTCATTTTAGAACAGGTGTAGTTTCATGGGCTTCAAAGAAACAACCAATTGTCACTCTTTCATCCGCTGAAGCAGAGTACGTAGCAGCCATAGGTGCATCATGTCAAGCAATTTGGATGAGAAGAATGATGAAAGATCTCAGGCAAGAACAAGAAGAGGCAACAAAGATCTTTTGTGACAATAACTCAGCCATAGCATTGTCAAAGAAATCAGTTTTTCACAAGAGAAGCAAACACATAGACACACGGTATCACTTCATTAGAGAACTAATCAACAATAGAGAAATCTTTCTAGTTTTCTGCAGGTCTCAAGATCAGTATGCAGAGATCTTCACCAAGCCATTACCAAAAGAAAGCTTTGAGTATCTAAGAGATCGTTTGGGAGTTCTGGATGGTGGTAGTTGTGATTAAGGGGGAGTGTTGGATATGTAATCCCAACAACTGTATTTACTCCTCATATTCATCCTCCAGCTGTTCTGATCATGCATCACTTCAAATTAATCTTTGAAGACTTTTGAAAAAGAAACCTGCCCTGTCTGTTCTCCGTCATGTTCCTCATTAAATTTTCTGCAGGTGCTGTCATGAAGTATGGGCTTCCATCACCAGCGTATTGAAAAATGATGTTTTTTTGTCAAATCCAGAATGCAGTCAGTCAAGTCCTCTTTCTAGTCTTTGTGATGTTTTTAATTAGTGTGTTATGTAGAAACTGTAATGCTCTGGTTTTTAGAGTTGAAGTGAGAAGTTCAACATATAAGAAATACTCTATTTTCTGGGCTGTGGCTCTATATCAAAAAGAAGAATATATAATTATAATTGTTGTTTTTCTGTATGTGCACAAGCATGGAAGAAGGATTTTATTTTATTGAGTATTTGTTTTAGTTTTTGAGAAAACTCGAGAAGAGTTGCTGCTCTGTTTTTTTTTCTGTTTTTAAAAAAAAACAGCAACAGCTCTGTTTTCTCTATTTTTCCTCTGCCTCTTAACCAGCAGTCATTCCCGAAAGTGATGCCCATCCCAAGCTCTGATATAGAATAACCATGGCCAGAACAACTTGAAAAGGTGCAATCCAAATGTTATGACCATACCAACAGAAATTCCCAATACGCTGTGCATCAATACTCATGTAATTAATTATCTCACCACTCATGTGCTGCTGTCTTGACTGACTGGAAAGCTTCAAACCTTTCCTGTATATAGTAGCTGTAAGGGCTGCCTTAATGTGTATACCCATGTGGTTTGTTATAAAAGTCAAATGGCATTGTGTCAAAGATTCCACTAGCTTTGAAAGAAGAAATGCACAAACTAGAAAAATGTCTTCACTTGCAAACAGTTTCTGCCCAGCAAGACACTGAACAAAATTATCTATAAAATATGGACCTACATATAATGCGCAAGAATTCAGTGCTGCTAGGAATGCTGTAAAAAGCAAATCTTTACTAACAAAGATTAATGTCGCTTTAGCTATCGTTTGACCTTCAGCCTCTAGATGGTTGCTAAATTTATGATACACTTGGTCAGCCCTTGTCACATCTGCAACTTGGGGTACATCATCAATCCCCAAAGGCTTCTCATGGCCAACAGCAAGTAAAAGATTAATCCAAGAAAATGTCAGCCTTCTGAGAAAGTTTGTTGTTGCAAAAGGAGTTGCTTTTGGCTTAAGGTTTACAGATTGTTCTTCAATCTCAATCAAGAGAGGCTCTTGAATGCTTTGATCAAAGAACCCTTCCGGATTTCTCTCACAACAACTCACATAACACAAAAAGGCCGAAAGTAGAAAACCCGTAACTTCCACCATTCTACTGAGGGCAATTCTCTTTTGTTCCTTGAACTCTTTGATATTGAGGAACAAGAAAAACGCATACAAAATCGATGACAAGCTCCACCCCATCCTTAGTAAACGTGGTATCTTCTCTTTACTTTCTTTTGTGAGGGAGTAAAATGTATAGGCGGAGATTATAGACCAGGCTATGGCCTGAACAATATACTCTCCCTCAGCTCTAATATCTTTGGGCTTCTCCTTGAGCCACCAACATAAAAGACTCCATAGGCCTAGTATGGCGTACAAGACTGATAGACAAACACAACCAACAAGGGCCACCTTGTGGGTAACCCTAATTTGCAGCCTTTTGGAAAATGCAGGTTTAGGAGTAGAGGATTGTCTGCAAAATTTGTACCTTCTGCAGCAAACGCAAAGGACTAGAGAAACAACAAATAATAGGTGAAACACAACCGCAATCACATGCCGGAAATTAACCCACAAAACGCTATCTTGAAGTACTCCCCAGTGTTCAGCTTCACCCATCCCCGACAATTGACTGCAGATTTTTGCCCCGATGGACTCCACCACTGCATGCCGACCAATACATAAGTATTACACAGTATGTTGCTTATTCATTTTTTTCAAGTGGCCATATCTAGATCTAATATCCACTTATTCCTACTGCAACACAAGTTCCAATCAGAACTCTAGTTGAACATCTATGAATTCATTAAGAAAATACATTTGTTGAGAATGACTTTCTAATGTCCTGCATTCTTAGAAATGTGATCCCATGGAGGCGGCTAAGGCTACTATTTTGGATGCCCCTTTGGAATAAAGCATACCGTTAGATTATATAATGAAGCAAAACTCAAGTCATGGGATATGCATGGAATTGTGTCCCTGAAAGTTGGAGTCCCGTCTTTTTGGGCTAGATAGTTTGAGACTGAGCGGCTGCAGGAGAAGGGGGCTGGAGGTTTCCAGCATTTTGAAATATGGTAATCTCTATCTGACAGTTTTTCAGAATAAATCTTTCCGGGTGATTTAGATTAAAAGGTCACAGAAAACTGTATGCGATAGCACGAAATCTCATGTTTCATGGGACCGTTTACGACTCCTAATTGTTCTCTGTACAGAAGAGAATTAAGGTGACTCCCTCCATGGGACTAATTCCATACTGATTCTGCATGCATGAATAAATAAATAAACCAAGAAGAAAATCAAAACAAACAAGTCCTAAAGAATGGAAGAGCGAGCAGAAATGGGCCAACCATAAAATTATGCATTCACTTACACTTTTGGGTGGCCATTGGCATGGGCTCCTGTTGCATCATTGAGCTACTCTTTCTTTATCTTCTCTTGTGGTTGGCGACTAAAAAGAAGTGGGTTTCTGAACTTTGCATTGCTTTCAGTCTAGGGATATTCAAACTGTTTCAGTACAAGCCAAGGATCTTGTTGGAATTTTGAATAAGTTGGTCACAGAAACAAACAAACAAATGTCCTGATTACATCAAGATCAATGCTGCAAGGCTCAAGCATTGTTGAACAGATTGTCTTGTATTATGTAGTTATATAACCACTTACAAATGTCCTGATTACATCAAGATCAGTGCTGCAAGACTCAAATATTGTTGAACAGATTGTCATCAAGATCAATGCTGCAAGACTCAATTCAACGTATATCTTTTCTTTCCATGGATGAGTGACGGCAAAGGAAGAGGTCTCATGGGAGAAGGCTGTTTTATCTAATTTTAGTACGTGGAGTAATTTTAAGAACATTTGTTGTGAAAGTGGGTTCATGATGTAAGTTGTTCTTGAGAATATGCTTCAATTTCTTTATGGAAATAATATTAGAGATTATCACATTTTTATCATATAAGTTGTTTTTGAGAATATGCTTCAATTTTTTTTTTTAAAGATAATATTAAATATAAGAATTAGTTTTTACTTAATATACTTTCATTTAATTAATAAATAAGTTTGAAATAATTTTATATTAACAAATATAAAATTTTGTATATAATTAAACAAAGAAATATTAGAATATTCTCTTAGCATTATTTACATATATTCTTTTTTCATAGGCGAGAATATATAGATATTCGTTATGGGTATTAAGTGTTAGCTGAGTAAATAGCTCCAAGTTGTTGTAATTAAACTTATCTCTCTACCATGTAAAGTAATCGACAAGTTTTTAACTGCACTTCTGGTCATCGTTGTACTTGTATGTTGAAAATACAAACATGAATATCCTCTGATGTTGCTACATGTAATACAGTACTATGACCATTACAGATATCATGTAAATCAACCGGCACTCTAATGACATAAATTCTTCATTAATATCTTCTTGATTCTTTTAGTGTACTCCATGACAATGTGGTTCTTTCCCTATGTGACTAGGGATTTGATTTTATTGATAAATATGAAGCTGCTTACAATGATTCCCTCCAGTTTGACGTTTGCCCATTTTATTTCTCATATTCTAGGTATCAGGTAATCTCTCACACAAACCTTCTAGGTAGCAAATGAATGAATATGAATAAATTATAAGGTTCACTTGTTCTTGCAAAACAAGTTACTTTGGGGAACAACATGGTTGAAAAGAGCCTCAACAACCGTATCTTATCTGAATAATATTCAAGCAAATGAGCGTTGAGGACAATGTTTATTTATTTAGCTTGGATGAAAAATATGGAGAAACTCAAGTCCTTCTGAACAAGGTGACGAATATCAAAATATCTAGATGTCTGTGAGTTTATATATATGTATATGTATATGTATATGTGTATGTGTATATGCATGTGTATGTGTATGTGTATTTGTATGTGTGTGTATGTATGTATGTACACACACACACACATGTATGTGTGTATATATCTATATATCTATATATGTATGTATATACACACACACACACACACACACACACATATAAATATATACATATGTATATATCTATCTATATATATATATATCCATGTATGTGTATATATCTATATATATGTACACACACACACACATATGCTCATTTCTCTTTTTACAAGGATTTCTACTTAGAAATGTTCACTCTCTTGAGGAATATAAGGGTAAGTGCATGGAGATGGGGGTAAAAAAATGGACATTTAAAAAAAACAAAACAAAACAGTGTATGCGGTTCTATACCAGCGAAAATCATGTATGTATTTTTATACATATAAACCACATATGCGGTGTGATCGCGTACGTAATTTTATAAATCATAGAACCGCATACACGGTTACGCCATTTTAAAACAAAAGAAAAAATCATCAATCCCATTCATTTGACATTGATGAAAACCATGAGCAGAAGAAGAGAAGAGTAAATACACATAACTAGGGCAAGCAACAAGCACTCTGGCAACCCAAATTTGATGATAGCACACCAGATAGAGGTATGTAAATGTATTTTATTGTATTTAAAAACAAGATTAGTTAATTTTGATGCATTTTTCTTGAAATTATATATATATATATATATATATATATATATATATATAAAATCAATCCCATTCATTTGACATTGATGAAAACCATGAGTAGAAGAAGAGAAGAGCAAATACGCATAACTAGGGCAAGCAACAAGCACTCTGACAACCCAAATTTGATGATAGCACACCAGATAGAGGTATGTAAATGTATTTTATTGTATTTACAAACAAAATTAGTTAATTTTGATGCATTTTTCTTGAAATTATATATATATATATATATATATATATATATATATATATATAATTTCAAGAAAAATGCAACAAAATTTACTAATTTTGTTTGTAAATACAATAAAATATATATTAGCACATGTAGAGGCAATTGGTACTAAACAACAATCGGACCCTTCTATCCCTCCTCACCCAAAAAACTCTCCTATCCCTTCTAACCCTCCCGTAGTTCCTCAAGCCCACCAAGGTAGTCAAGAGGATTTAGTAGCCCATATCATTAAAAATAAGATCAAACTTGAGAATTTGATTACGATATTGAGGGATCTCCATGCAAACAACCCCCACCGAATTTCTTTGGCAAACATAATATAAACATTATTAGGTAAAGTTGAGTCGTTAACAAGTCAATTGATAGGTGGGATGACTATATAGATAGATGTAGGGCATACTATTCCAATAAATTGTCTCCAACCACTGTGAAAAATAAAAATATAACCAAAACCCAAAATTGTGTTTTATTCATTGATGGGAAAATTGGTGCACCACTAGATGTGATAGCCAAATGAATTCCAATCCACTAGTGCACTCACCATTTAATCAAACTGAATTTTTGGGATCGATGGTGGATGGTCTTTGATCATCTACCTTGCAATAATAATGAGGTCTCGATGTATTTTTTGAGAAAATTATATTATGAGTTTGTGTTGAATGAAATTCCAAACTATTTTGATTTCTCAAAGTTCTTTGGCAGAGGAAAGGGCTATGTGTAGGATAGTCTAAGTGCACATCGTACACCTAATCAACCTATGAGAGTGCATATCAACAAACCACATCCTCCGAAGACCTTACCCTCTACAGTCAAGGAGACTATATAGATTGATAATTTACATGCGCTTAAGGCACTTATTGACACCCTTGTTCACCATATGATCCAAATTTATCATACTCTTACTAGTGAGGGTGGATATGGCTAGGCTTCATCTAGCGCAGCTACCTGATGAGCTTACTATTGCAGACCATGTGGTGCTATATGCACTGGACTTGAAGAGGAGGAGGATATCATGCATCCCACTCATGGTGGTATTTCTGTGGGCCTAGATGATATCGATCTTATTATGTTTCAACCATGTATATTTGATTTGAACACCTTGGAAACAATTTTGTAGGTAGTTTTAATATTTTACTTGTTGAAAAAAATTGTCAGACTTTTTAAATTTCAAATATTTGTACAATTTAAAAGGTAATAATTTTCATGTAGAAAGTTCAATAATGTGTATGAATTTTTTTATGTTGTAGCAAGATTTTGGATGCTACACAAGTGTGTGTGTGTGTTTTTGCTATTATCCATGTGTATACCTATATGGAGGTGCTTTTTAAGAATTAATTAATGTTATGGTTCATTGTACATGTATGGTTTTGTATATATATACTGAAGTGACTAACAATGATATTTTGTTTGTTCAGTTGATGACCACACTAGATACTCCCCCATCTATTCGAAAGGGAGAAAACATAAGTGTTGTTGATGTGATTTTATTTGCACAGCAACTCACTGAGGTACATGAGAGTCATTATGATATTTAAGTGTAAATATGGATGTGTGTTTCGTAATTGTCCTTTATACTTATGCAAATATCTGATGCACAAAACAATTGTCTACGTAGACTTATTTGACGATGTCTTTTGGTCCTGTTGAAATGATTAGTAGGTGTGATGTAGTACAAATGTCAATTTAATTTGTAATTTTTAAAATTATATTTCAATGAAATAGTTAGTTGATTTAAATTTTTATAAGCTAATTTTAAATTTATATTTTGTATATACATACATACATACATACATATATACATTTGTAGGAAGTTAGGCCTTCTATTATCATGAGCACGTCATTGGATCATATGGGTGATCCATTTCACACTCCTGATCACCAGCGTGAATTGATCATTGACCCTATTGAGTGTCAGTCCTAAATTGAGCGTAATCGCCAGCTTACAGTAAGTGTACCTATTAATTATTTTTGTATCATTTTAAAAACTTAACTTGTTAATTTTTTAAGTATCTTGATCCAATACATGTAAATTTGATGACAATATTTACATATGAATAGTTGCAGCTACAAGTGACTTTTGAGAGGGGGAGGACCCGTAGTCAGTCAAATCTAACACCTCCAGCTACAAGCAAGGCATCCAAGGGAGAGGCTTTTACAAGCAAGGCAAAAAGAGGGATGCATTTTAATTATTAGGATCATGTCTTATGACATTTTATCATATGCCTATATGGTTTGATGTATAGTTTTTTGGCATTGTATGCCTATACGAAATTGACCTAGGATATTGTATCACTTGTGTTCACATTTTGTACACCTTTATATGGATTTTATATACATTACATATTGTTCATCATTTCACTTTATAAATATTCTCGTTGATTTTGGGTTTTGGATTTTGTTTTAAGTTATTACATATTATATTACATGTTCACATATTATATTATTGGATTTTGTATGCCTTAAACTTTTGTTGAACATTAAAAATCTACCTTGAAGTGATCATATAATATATTTTTTGAAGTAGATACAACTATTTTTGTGTTATGGTTTGGTTTGGTTTGTTGTTAAGTAGATGGAATACTACCAGTACAAAAGTTAATGTGATTGTAATTATAGAAAATCTATTATATATAGCATATCTTATAAGTATGTGTTTTGAGCTTTGTTCTAGAAATTTCTAAATTTTTTCATTTTTTGTCTGTGTTATTGCATTAAGTAAAATTGGCAAGGCAGTGGGCTATCTATTTATAAATAATATGTTTCTAGTCTAATAGCTATTTTTGATAAGGCTAGCCATTATGTGTTTTTTTTAAGAACTCTTGGCCATCTTAAAGGAAAGTCATGCATCAAAGACATGTTTGGATGCACATGGAGCTCTTGAGGTTGCACCAAGGATAAAATTAGCTAGAAGTTTTGATGTAAGCATCAACCCATTGATAGAGGGGCATATTGCCAACATGAAAATGTTTTGGGAGAGACAATCAATTAAGGGATTGAAAAAACATTAAAATATCTTCGGTGCATCAAGTGTAATGAGGAGGGGTACAAATTGTTTTTGTACATGATTTAATGTAAAAGTGGTTTTCACTACATGTGAGGTCTATCACAAGGCATGAACATAATATTATAATTATCCTTATATGATAAATTTAAAGACAAATGCTTATACTTATACTCATAGACTATTATACTTATACTTGTAGACTATTACTTTTTTAACAAAATAATATTCTTCTAAGTGCCTACAAATGACTGTGAATGCATAAAATAGGGTTGCTTGAAGGTTTAAACTACTTAGACCTCGAAACAAGTGAAACTTCTCCTTGAATTTAATTGATTACTCTTTATTTAGGCCAGGACAAGATGAATAGAATAAATCTAACCAACATATCCCGTTTGGTTGCAATAAAAGCAGGTTTCCTCATACACAAAACCCTATTACCATGGCAAACTATCAATAAAAATCTGTTTATTATCTCTGGGGCCTTGTTCAAAAATAACATCACCACCACGTCCGAGATGGTGACTAACTTATATGACCACATTCTTGGCATTTGATTACACCCAATTAAGAGATAGAGCATCTATTTTGGCCTAAAGATGACATTTCCCTAGATGCAAGATGTAAGATACCATTTAAGATATCTATGGGAGCTTGCAGGTGTAAAATGACATCACCACCATGTTGGGGGTGGGGATTAATCTCTAATACTACATTCTTGGCATCTGAGTATGCCCTGTTATGAGACGGAGCACCCGTTCTGGCCTTAAGACCACTTGTCCCTAAAAGGCAAAACTGGTGTTTTTTAGGCAAACTTTGGACAACCATAAAATGGAAATCATAAGTCTTATCCATGAACCTAAAGAACCATCAAGTGCATGCCAAAGTCCTCTACTTGCACCCTGGAGATCTCAGATTTCAAGGCATCGAGGAACTTATGGTAGAGGATTCAGCGATCAATCCTAAAATGCAACTTTCATGTAGTTAAGAGACAAATTATTTGCCTCCAATAGACATTTATTCTTCTGTGACCTCCGCTTCAAAATCCATCACTTCTAACACCTTGAGATGTGCAATTTACATGCTTTCCCACATCTATGGCCTCAATTTCCACGTGGATACACTTTTTGCAATAATTTTGGCCTCGAGCAACATTGACAAGAAATGTTGTATGGATAACCTTTGTAATGTTAACCATATTTCAAAATCTAGTTTCATTTGCAAGATTCTATTAATTTATCTCCACAGCTTCAATTCAACGTATATCTTTCCATGGATCAATGACAGTGAAGGTAGAGGTTTCATGGGAGAAGGTTGTTATATCTAATTTTAATATCTGGAGTAATTTTAGCAACATTTGTTATGAAAGTGGGTTTATGATATAAAAGGATGAGAATATGCTTTAATTTCTTTATAGAAATAATATTACAAATTATCAAATTTCATTATATAAGTTGTTCGTGAGGATATGCTTCAATTTTTTTATGGAGATAATGTTAAAATTATCACCTTTTTATTTAAACGATAAGTTTTAAAAAAATATTCATTCATAAATTTTAATTGGTAAAGTATTTTATTATTATTAATCCATATTAAATGAGAATTGTAAGAATCGATTTTCAATCAACATAATTTCATTCAACCAATAAATAGTTTGAAATAATTTTATATTAATAATTATAAAACTTTGTATATAGTTTAATAAAGAAATATTAAAATATTCTTTAAGCGTTATTTAGGCATATTCTTCCTTCACAAGTGAGAAAATATGACTATTCGTTATGGGTACCAAGTGTTAACCAAGTAAACAGCTCCAAGTTGCCCTTATTAAACTTTTCACTCCATCATGCAAAGTAATCAACGAGTTCCTAACTGCACTTCTAGTCATCATCGGGCTTGTATGCTAAAAATACGAGCATGAATATTGTCTGATGCTCCCACATGTAATACAGTGCTATGACCGTTACAGATATCATGTAAATCAATTAACACTCCAATAACATACAAATTATTTATTATTTTCTTGATTGTTTTAGTGTACTCTGTGATAATGTGGTGCTTTGTCTGTGTGGCGAGGTATTCGATTTTACTGATAAATATGAAGCCGCTTATAGTAATTCCTTCCAGTTTGACATTTGCCCATTTTACTGCTCATATTCTGTATATCATGTAATCTCTCATACAGACCTTTTAGGTAGCAAATGAATGAATATGAATAAATTATAATGTTCGTTTGTTCTTGCAGGATGAGTTACTTTGGTGAGTAGCATGATTGAAAAGATCCTCAACAACCGCATCTTATCTGAATTATATTCAAGCAAATGGGTGCTGAGGACAATGTTTATTTATTTAGCTTGGATGAAAAGCATGGAGGAATTCGAGTCTTTCTGGCCAAGGTGACGAATATCAAAATATCTAGATGTATGCGGGGTTTTATATATATATGGATGGCTCATTTCTCTTTTCACAAGTATTTCTACATAGAAATGTTCACTCTCTTGAGGAATATAAGGGACATTGTGACAATTTTATCTACTCTATCACCAAGAGTACCAACTTCGCAGGTGCAATACACATTATGCAACATCATATTACTTAATTACTCATATGAATTGCATACTCCATTGTCGGGTAGTGTTTTCAAGAGTTTGCCTGCCATTCTTGAATTGCTTGTCGTTCGTATGTTTAGCCAACCATTCTTGAAATACATCTATCGAAGAGATATAAAACTAGCTAATTTATAGAGAATATTTCTCGCAGGATAGTTACATATTAACGATTCAATATCCAATTGTACTTCTAACAAAACAACTAATGTCTTCTTAAACCTCCCTCAATCCTTATGGTATTCGACATTGATGACGTTTGTTACAATAATTTTCCTCTATTTCTTTTATTCCACTATCGATTTCCATCTTCACTTTTAATCCCTCCTGTGACCAAATGCACTCCTTCATTGTCCATCCTTTGAGTCTATACATCCCCATTTAATGTTTTTTTCACGTGGTTGTATGCTACTCTTTTTTCCAAACCAGATTGGAGGTGGGTTACTTCAGTTTTCATAGTCTTCGATGGTAGCTGCAACCATTTGATACTTATCTTTTTAAGTGCAATCTCAAAATTAGATTATAAAAGGATTTGAGTGCAATATTAAATGAATTAGTCCTATTTAATTAAATTAAAATAAGATTTTATTTTTATTATAATATGTCATTTAAATTTATTTCTTCTAAATTTTTACTATTAGTGACTACCATTTTATTAGGTAGGTAGAAGGCTTTAAATGGAATTAGCTAACACTATTGAGTAGCTTCCACACCTATTTAGATATTTAATAATAATTTATTCGCATAATATATATAGTTGTGAGAAGTTCAATTTTGCATGTCAATGTAAATTTAAACTTGATTCATAATGAATTGTGTATTTACATGCATGTTATATATTCAATAGAGCTATTATTTGGACCACATTTTTAATTTAACGAAAATATTATTTTAATCAAATTTAACTTTTAAAGGATTATGGAATGTAAACCCTAGGTTGTTAAAGGGTCTAAGTACAATAAATCAGGGTATAAAACATGCAATAAATATAACCATTAATTTGTACAAAAATTGACCTAATCTGATATTTTTAAAAATAGAAATGAATGACACAAATAAGTACCTAGCTGAAAACTGACTAAGATGAATGATCTAAAGACTGCAAACTGACATAGAAGTTCATTCAAAAATAGGGTCCAGGTGTTAGAAAATCTCTTAGATAATAGTAAAGTACATTGGACAATAACACACTATGCTAGTGTGCTACTTTCAGTGATAATGTTCTTTGTGTAAAAATTATGTGATCTTATGGGTGTACCTCCAACTAAGTCTGATCTACCTGTACTTGTGTGGACAAGCCCTAATTCACTATCTATACACTATTTTTGACTGATTTAGGAGTAAACCCTAGATCTCCATGTTAGGGTATTTGAGTGGCACAAGTAGCAAAAGTTTGATGTTAGATGCATAGGTTGGACATCCTCAACACCCCGCTGTGTTGAGATTTGCTTACATACCAATAGTCTAAGAAAGAATTAAGCCCGATGTAGTTCTCCCACCTAAGTGCTTGGTGTAAGTGCAAGTGAATTCTACTAAAAGTGTCAACTTGAGTGCTTTGAATGAGGCTTAAGATTAGAAATCTATGTATTCTGGTCTTGGAATGGCTATAGATGACTATATGTAGAAGTAGGGCAGAATAAGGATCAATAATCTTGATTGTGCATAACTTTTTCTAAGCTTATTTATGTATTTTGCATATGATTTTCATATAGTAGATAAAGGGCTCAAATTCATGTATATATTATTTTGGTGCTTGTGCGAAGTGTGAAATAGGTCTAGGTCGACCCTGGGTGTCTTCTGAATTGAAAAGATATTAGTTAGAGTTGAAATTTGGTAAAGGACACTGGTGTTGTACCTTGGTCACTAGCTTCGGGCGCTAGTGTCCAAAGAATCACACTAGTGTTTCATTTTTTAATTAGTTATGGGTGCATAATGCTTGGGGATTATCCATTTTAGATACTCCTAGTTTGTTTGAGGAGGATTTCTAGTGATTGCATTGGTGGATTTTTGGAAAGATCCCTTGATGGTTTTAATGTTGGGTTCAAACTGTTTCATAAGAAAGTCTTGTCGCTTAACTTGATCGATATAATCATTGAGAGTTTGGGGAGCAAAAGTTTAAATCTTGTATTGAAGGGAAGGTGTTAAGGTAGTTATGATTAATTTGAACAAGTTATCATCATTCATGTTGTGATTGGATTTATGAGCCAAATATTTATAATGTTTGATAATATCATGAGCTAATTTAGAAGGGGATTGTTTATCATTAATGAAATGGATAAGCTAGTTTTAAGGACTATCATTATGTTGAAATTCCTTAACTAAAGGATTGATTAAATTGTCAAGTTTCTATATAAAATGTTGGGGGAGTTGCTTATATCATTTTAATACGTCACCTATAAATATTTTAACTAAATTTTTGGTAGTAGTGAAGGTATTAGTTTGAATCCACTCTTTATAAATATTACCAAATGCTTTAAATAAAGATGCAGGGTCTTTAGTCTCATCATATTTAATAGTTATAGATATATTACCAATATCAATAGAAATAATGAAGGGGGATAAAGGTTCATTTTGAATGTTTGAGAGCATCTTGTTGTGCATAATGGGTCAAGGAATGATATTTACCGCAACACATTTAAGAGGTGGAGGGATGAAATTTTGGTTATTTTGGGAAAAAAAATAAGAGGGTGATCAATCATGTTTATCAAATGATGTTACATTTGGATCATTTGAGAAGTATTAGATTTTTGCATTATTGGGCATAGTCATTGAGGTCTGAATAATTATCATTGATGTCAAAAGAAGCATGTGCTATTATGCATTAATGACAAAGGTGTTGAGTTGAATAGACTTGTGTGTGTAATTTGAATGCCTTTGCTCACATGGTTATCTTGACAAGATATGACTAAACACATAGGATGATGTTATCAATATTTGCACATATGGTAGCATTTGAAGGAAATAATCACACTATGATAATCAGGTTTGTGTCTACTCTTTATGGTCTAAGTTTTATGTCATAAGGATGAACAGAGCAAATGTTACAAATGCATAAGGTTGTTCCTTAGCTAAAAGCTTACTAAGTTTCCGTACTTAGTCGATTTTGCACCTTTGTATTTATTAGGAGAATTCTTTCAAAAATATTTGTAAAGACAATTCTCTCAGATAAAAAGCCCACAACAAATAAGGGAATTCTTTTGAAATTTTTTGAAGGGTATGTTTCCTACGTAAAATTTCTGAAAGATATGAGCAAATAAGTGAAGGACAATTCGAAAGTCTTGAAAGGCACTTAGACATTTTATCAAAGAAATTGTCCCAAAGGGCACTTAGACAAAAAGCCTGCAACAATTTATCTGAAGGGTAAGTGTGAAGTCTTGTAGGGCATTTTATTAACTGTCAAAGGATTAAGACATAGTTAAAGTCCAAGCAATTTTGGTAAGATCTAAAGAAGCAAAAACTCTCATGAATGCCATAGTAAGCGAGATGAAGTCAAACATGCTGAAGGTTAATGACTGACTTAGTTAAGGATCATGCATCTACCAAGATCGGATGGTATGTGGAAGCTTGGATAGGAAATATCTAATGAAGCGTAAGGACCCAAATGGAATAGAGTGATCACTATTTAGTGACACAGTGGTTAGTTAAGGATCGAGCATCTTCTAAAGAGATCAAAGGAACAAAAGCTTTTCTTTGTCACTGAAGAAAGTGAAATGAAGTTAACATGCTGAAGGATAATGACCCAATCAATGTAAAGAGCATGCATCTTTAATGATCCAATGATGCATGGAAGCCAGGATTGAGAAGATCCAACAGAGCAAATGGATCCAAAGCTTTAAGGTACTCGAAGGTTAATGGCACAGTGGTGGAGTTAAAGTTTAAGCATGTTTTACAATATCTAACAAAGCGAAAGCATTCCAAAGACACAATATGCAACGAGATGATATAAGAAGCTCGACACTTAACCAATGTGTTAAGTAAGGAAAAACATTCAAAGAACCAAAAAAGTGAGGTAGTTATAAGAATCTAGTGTGATAGTTGAAGAAAATAAATAGTTGGTTTTTTGAATAACTGTGAAATAAAATGATTAATCATTGATTCATTTCTATTGTACAAATGTTGTAAATGAAGCGACAAGGGCAAAATTCATAGAGGCTTAGAGAATGGAAGTTATATAGTCATTTGCTTGGAATGAGAATATATGAAGAGAAGGAAAGACAAATAGTTACTTCATTTTTTTTGGAATGAGAGGAGTTAAGTTGTAAGTGCAAAAATATGAGACTCATCTAAGTATAAAGGAGTAATGGTCGAATTGGAGAATATCAGGGTGCCAAATAGATAAATTTAGACATAGAGAAAGGGTGCAAGAAGAGTGAAAGACACACAAAAATGTGTTAAAGGAGAAACAAGTAGTTGTAGATTGGAATTACAATAAAGAATAGAGACATGGATTCTTTTATGAATCTGATTCATTAACTTGAATTGTAATTCAAGTATTTGATTGGTTGTGCCTTCAGATTGAACTAGGTTGGTGTTCAAAATAGGGAGTGGATGCTTCCTTAGAATTGGTGCTCTTAAAGTCAGGGGATTGGTATCTCCTTGGGATGGGTGTCCTCAAATGTAACCAGTGAGTTTCAGTCAGTGAGACAAACTTTATGAGGCTGGATTAGAATAGTGGACTCTAGCAACATTCTCACCATGGGTTTTCCCTTTGGGTTTCCATGCATAAATCAAGTGTTATGTGTTGTGCTTCTGTGCATGTGATATCTTTCTATGAATTGTTTAAGTTTGCATTTTTTTAACATTCATCTTGAAAGTTGTAAGTAACCAGGTTTTTGAGATCTACTGATTCACCCCCCTCTCAGTAGATAGGTGTGTTCAACATGCATGATGCTCATTTGTTACATTATTTGTATAATAATTTGAGTGGTATCTATAGAGTAATTTTTACTCTACATCATATTTAATTTATTCTTTGATTCAAGCGCTGTAATTTTGATTCTTCGGGTGAAGCCGCGAAGTCTTGATGCAGAGGGCTGATTTATTTTGACTAAGTGTCGGAGTGCAGCGGAAGCTGCCAAGTGTCATTCTCTGGCCGTGGGACCATTTCTCCTTCTTGTTTCTTTTGACTAAGTTTTGAAGCAGTGGACTTCGCCAAGTGTCAATCTTTGGGAGACGAAGTAGGCCAACTATCGCTCTCCGAGGCCTCTTTTGACAAAGTTGCGGACTTCACCATGTGTCAGCATTCGGGAAGCTATGAGTCCAATGCTTTCCATTCAACGTAAAGGCGTCGTCTTATTAAGTGCCACAAAGTAGCGGATGCTGCCAAATGTCACCCTCTGGGTCCCCCTCTACTCCATCCATAAAAGAAGCGGAAGATGCCACTTACCCTCCTCAAAACTGCAGAGGCCTCCACGTGTCAACGCCCGAGAGAATCATCGTCAAACTCTATTGCCAAATATAAAATTGTGGTGGGTCTCGGGTGTTACTTCAGAATCGGTGGAAGCTGCCAAATGTCTCCATCCGTAAAAATCCTATATGTGCCCCTAGTGTTACTACAAGGGAAGCGGAGAGAGCCACGTGTCTTCGATGAATCAGGCGGAAGGTGCCAAGTGTCATCCTCCGGTGCCTCTTAGACCATAAAGGGAAAATTTTTCTGAATCGGCTAAGTGTCCTCCCTCGTATCTAATAGAACAGAGTGTCTGTCTATCTGTTAAAGCAAAATGGAGGGAAAATTGGCTGGAGTTAATTCAAGTAGATGGAACAATGATCGGGTAGTTTTATGGAGCCCCCAAAGCATTAAATGAGTCGACTATTTGTCCCCTCAGAGTTTAAGATGGAATAGACAGGTGTGCAGCCCAGTAGGTGATAGAATTTGAATTTCAGGTGGGAAAGAAGGCGATGATGTAGGGAGACATCTGAATCTATATAAGCAGGACTGTCAAATCTGAAAAGAAGGGGGGAATTCTCATAGTTTTAGACTTTCAGAGTTTTTGACCAATAATATCATTTGCTTTTGTTACATTTTCCTGAGTTGAAAGGTTTATATGACTGTGTGTGTTTCTGCATCTTTTGTATGACTGGAAGATTCAATAAGAAAATTGAACACTATGCCCTTGTTGATGTCATCTGTGTCATTTGCAAAGTAGTCTATGCTATAGATTTTCTAGTGTTGTGATTGGAAATGTTATTTGCTTCTGTCCCATTTTATGGAGTCTGAAGTTCTACATAACTGTGCGTGAATTCTGTGCCTCTAATGTGATTGGAAGATTCTATTAAGAAGATTGAACACTATGCCTTTGTTGACAATTCCTGTATCTCAGCAAAAGACTCCCCTGTTGTGAGCCTCTGTTTTTGTTATTCCAATCTTTTACATTGATCATGCACTTGTCTGCTCTTAAATATAATAGAATCACATAATAGTTTCACTATGCTCAGGTTAGGATTAGGATTACTCTCAGGCGCATTGCCATAGTTAGGTTTCAATTCCTGCATTTTGCGTTTCTGTTTAGTCTCCTATCCCTTTTCCCCAACACCCAATACAAAAGAAGAGACCAGCTTCTTTAAAATTTGGAGGTTGTTTTCAAGCCGCATTGTCCCACAGCTTGAAACTTCCAATTGTTGTTGATTAAGATCTAGCGCCATTTTAAGACATCAACAGTTTCTGGCATGCCCGGTGGGACCAGTCTTGAAGTCTTTTTCAAGACAGCATGAACCAGAGAGCTATGAGGAGTTGTAGCTGTACCTGTACCAAATATGGGAGCCCTTCTACCCCCAAGAAATTATGCAAGCTTGAATGCTGATGAGGAGGAAATAATCTCAGACTTTCTTCTCACTTTGAAAAATAGCTATGAATTGGTTACAGATGAACAACATAGCACTGGGCCTCAATTACATGTGCAAAATTATTGCACTCTGTCAAAATTATCCATCCAAGAGGTCAAAGTCATGAAAAAGGAGGATAATGCAACAAAGGATGAGTTTGACACGGTCTGCCATGAAGCAGAAGGAAATGGGTCAAACCATGATGTGCAGAGGGAATGTGCGGAACAAAGGGCTAATGGTGATAAACTAGCAGCCACTAATTTTTTGGTGAAGAGCACCAGTCTGAGGGATCAACATTCAACAAGCTTCCAAGGACAAGCAGAGTACGTATATGTCGGAAGCATGTTCAATTCCGATCCACTCAGATACAAGCCAAGAAAGGTGACAGGAAAGAGGAATAGGTCACAAAATCTCCTTCCCATTCAGCTATTTGTTTGGCACCATAAGTCTTCTCGCCATAAAGGAGACTTTAAAAATGTTCCTTTTGATCCAGGAGGAAGGCAAATATACCCAATTAGCTCTATATAGTAGTTTGCATTCAATTTTGTTTCTCTATTTTCCCAATCTTTCTTTCTCTATTCTTTTAAATAAGTGTTCGTTGAGAACATGGCTGCGTAGCGAGAGTCAGGTTCTTTTTAAGCAGGCCCAAAAGTCCTAGTGGTCACCAATAATTGTAGAGTAATTTTTTCTCTACGTCATATTAAATTTATTCTTTGATTCAAGTGCTGCATTTTTGATTCTTCGGGTAAAGCCGCAAAGTCTTGATGTAGAGGGCCGATTTATTTTGACTAAGTGTCGGAGTGCAGCGGAAGCTGCCAAGTGTCATTCTCTAGCCACGGGACCATTTTTCCTTCTTGTTTCTTTTGACTAAGTTTTGAAGCAGCGGACTTCACCAAGTGTCAATCTTTGGGAGACGAAGCAGGCCAGCTGTCACTCTCTGAGGCCTCTTTTGACAAAGTTGTAGACTTCACCATGTGTCAGCATTCGGGAAGCTGTGAGTCCAATGCTTTCCATTCAATGTAAAGGTGTCATCTTATTAAGTGCCACAAAGTAGCGAATGTTGCCAAATGTCACCCTTTGGGTCCCCCTCTATTCCATCCATAAAAGAAGCAAAAAATGCCACTTACCCTCCTCAAAACCGCAGAGGCCTCCACGTGTCAACGCCTGAGAGAATCATCGTCAAGCTCTATTGCCAAATATAAAATTGTGGTGGGTCCCGGGTGTTACTTCAAAATTGGTGAAAGCTGCCAAATGTCTCCATCCGTAAAAATCCTATATGTGCCCCTAGTGTTACTATAAGGGAAGCGAAGAGAGCCGCGTGTCTTCGATGAATCAGGAGAAAGGTACCAAGTGTCATCCTCCGGTGCCTCCTAGACCATAAATAGTTGCGCCTATACTTAAATCAGTACTCTGTCTAATCTGCATCCTAGCTTGTATTCCTCTTCAAGCTCCCACTTGAAGACAACCCACCACACTCCTTGTGGTGTTAAACCTGTGCCTGATTTTCTTCATTCTCATTGTACCATCTTCTGCCTTGCTATACTCCCACTCAAATAGCAACCCCTGTGAGTAACCTGTAATCAACAAACACTTAACAGATCTGGGCCATCTGTTAGTCAAACTCGCTCTGAGAACGTCCAACCTCGCTCTGATACCAATTGGTAGGACCGAAACTCCCCAAAGTTCTGACACAACTTGTCAGATTTAAGAGAACACATGATTACCATTGTATAAGCAATTAAACATGCGGAAATACCAGAAGAACAAATAACTATCAATGAGAAAACACACAGAATATGAGAGGCAACACATAATTGTATTCAACTCATTACAAAGGAAATTACAATAAAGAGATCACACTCTTCTTCCACCTCTGTGAGGCTTCCTCTGGTGCTGCCGACGTCGGCCGACTGTCTGCCATCGTCGGTATCCTTCTCCACTGTCTGTAACTAGTGTCGGTTATACTTGGAGATAAATAGTTGTGCCTGTACTTAAAATAGTACTCTGTCTAATCTGCATCCTGGCTTGTATTCCTCTTCAAGCTCCCACTTGAAGACAACCCACCACACTCCTTGTGGTGTTAAACTTGTGCCTGATTTTCTTCATTCTCATTGTACCATCTTCTGCCTTGCTATACTCCCACTCAAATAGCGACCCCTGTGAGTAACCTGTAATCAACAAACACTTAACAGATCTGGGCCATCTGTTAGTCAAACTCGCTCTGAGAACGTCCAACCTCGCTCTGATACCAATTGATAGGACCGAAACTCCCCAAAGTTCTGACACAACTTGTCAGATTTAAGAGAACACATGATTACCATTGTATAAGCAATTAAACATGCAGAAATACCAGAAGAACAAATAACTATCAATGAGAAAACACACAGAATATGAGAGGCAACACATAATTGTATTCAACTCATTACAAAGGAAATTACAATAAAGAGATCACACTCTTCTTCCACCTCTGTGAGGCTTCCTCCTCAAGGGCTCCAAGTAATCTTCCCACCTGAGTAATCTTCTCTCATAGGTCACAACACACAGCTAACACAAGCTATTTTTCACCTCATTGTACATCCAGTACAACTGAGTATGAGCCGGTACTCCAAGTAGTCTTCCCATGATCCTGCTAATGTATTGCTGTCACCTTAAACCCTGGCCAACTACCGATCTCTGTCTGACCCTCGCATACACACATCCCTACATATCAAACCTGATCTTACTTATACATACATGGGGAATCCTACTTGATTCCACCATGGGAAGAACTCTCCAAGCTTCACATAGCTCTTCTCCAAATTCTCCACTTAACAATACAGCCCATGAGTCTATTATATAGATCTCATGCATATACTTAATTTAGACAAGCGGCTCAAAGACTCGAACTAGTCTTTAACATGCAAACTCCGTGTTCACTTAACTAACTGTTCGTCAACAGTAGTTCAGACCGCCACAGGCGACCGACGTCGGTCCTTGCCTTCCTGGAGGTGACCGACGCCGGCCGATATTCTGCCGATGCCGGTTTCCCTTCTGCGTCCCCTGACCGACGTCAGTTTTGGCCTGCCGATGCCGGCGACTGCATACGCTAGAAACCCTCCTGTTTGCCTTAAGGTGTAGCTTTTAGCTCCACACCCTAACACTATGAGTCCAATGCTTTCCATTCAATGTAAAGGTGTCATCTTATTAAGTGCCACAAAGTAGCGGATGCTGCCAAATGTCACCCTCTGGGTCCCCCTCTACTCCATCCATAAAAGAAGCAGAAAATGCCACTTACCCTCCTCAAAACCGCAGAGGCCTCCACGTGTCAACGCCTGAGAGAATCATCGTCAAGCTCTATTGCCAAATATAAAATTGTGGTGGGTCCCGGGTGTTACTTCGAAATTGGGGAAAGCTGCCAAATGTCTCCATCCATAAAAATCCTATATGTGCCCCTAGTGTTACTATAAAGGAAGCGGAGAGAGCCGCGTGTCTTCGATGAATCACGCGAAAGGTACCAAGTGTCGTCCTCCGGTGCCTCCTAGACCATAAAGGGAAAAGTTTATGAATAAGCTAAGTGTCCTCCCTCGTATCTAATAGAACAGAGTGTTTGTCTATCTGTTAAAGCAAAATGGAGGGAAAATTGGCTGGAGTTAATTCAAGTAGATGGAACAGTGATCGGGTAGTTTTATGGAGCCCCCAAAGCATTAAATGAGTTGACTGTTTGTCCCCTCAGAGTTTAAGATGGAATAGACAGGTGTGCGGCCCAGTAGGTGATAGAATTTGAATTTCAAGTGGGAAAGAAGGTGATGATGTAGGGAGACATCTGAATCTATATAAGCAGGACTGGAAAATCTGAAAAGAAGAGGGGAATTCTCATAGTTTTAGACTTTCAGAGTTTTTGACCAATAATATCATTTGCTTTTGTTACATTTTCCTGAGTTGAAAGGTTTATATGACTGTGTGTGTTTCTGTATCTTTTGTATGACTGGAAGATTCAATAAGAAAATTGAATACTATGCCCTTGTTGATGTCATCTGTGTCATTTGCAAAGTAGTCTATGCTGTAGATTTTACAGTGTTGTGATTGGAAATGTTATTTGCTTCTATCCCATTTTATGGAGTCTGAAGTTCTACATAACTATGCGTGACTTCTGCGCCTCTAATGTGATTAGAAGATTCTATTAAGAAGATTGAACACTATGCCTTTGTTGACAATTCCTGTATCTCAGCAAAAGACTCCCCTATTGTGAGCCTCTGTTTCTGTTATTCTAATCTTTTACATTGATCATGCACTTGTCTACTCTTAAATCTAATAGAATCACATAATAGTTTCACTGTGCTCAGGTTAGGATTAGGATTACTCTTAGGCACATCGCCATAGTTAGGTTTCAATTCCTGCATTTTGCGTTTCTGTTTAGTTTCCTATCCCTTTTCCCCAACACCCAATATAAAAGAAGAGACCAACTTCTTTAAAATCTAGAGGTTGTTTTCAAGCTGCATTGTCCCACAGCTTGAAACTTCCAATTATTGTTGATTAAGATCTAGCACCATTTTAAGACATCAACAGTTTCTGGCACGCTCAGTGGGACCAGTCTTGAAGTCTCTTTCAAGACCGCATGAACCAGAGAGATATGAGGAATTGTAGCTGTAGCTGTACCAAATATGGGAGCCCCTGTACCCCCAAGAAATTATGCAAGCTTGAATGCTGATGAGGAGGAAATAATCTCAGACTTTCTTCTCACTTTGCAAAATAGCTATGAATTGGTTACAAATGAACAACATAACACTGGGCCTCAATTACATGTGCAAAATTATTGCACTCTGTCAAAATTATCCATCCAAGAGGTCAAAGTCACGAAAAAGGGGGATAATGCAACAAAGGATGAGTTTGACGTGGTCTGCCATGAAGCAGAAGGAAATGGGTCAAACCATGATGTGCAGAGGGAATGTGCGGAACAAAGGGCTAATGGCGATAAACTAGCAGCCACTAATTTTTTAGTGAAGAGCACCAGTCTGAGGGATCAACATTCAACAAGCTTCCAAGGACAAGAAGAGTACATATATGTCGAAAGCATGTTCAATTCCAATCCACTCAGATACAAGCCAAGAAAGGTGACAGGAAAGAGGAATAGGTCACAAAATCTCCTTCCCATTCAGCTATTTGTCTGGCACCATAAGTCTTCTCGCCATAAAGGAGACTTCAAAAATGTTCCTTTTGATCCAGGAGGAAGGCAAATATACCCAGTTAGCTATATATAGTAGTTTGCATTCAATTTTGTTGCTCTATTTTCCCAATCTTTCTTTCTCTATTCTTTTAAATAAGTGTTCGTTGAGCACATGGCCGCGTAGTGGGAGTCGGGTTCTTTTTGAGCAGGCCCAAAAGTCCTGGTGGTCACCAATAACTGTAGATTAATTTTTACTCTACGTCATATTTAATTTATTCTTTGATTCAAGCGCTGCAATTTTGATTCTTCAGGCGAAACCGTGAAGTCTTGATGCAGAGGGCCGATTTATTTTGACTAAGTGTCGGAGTGCAGTGAAAGCTGCCAAGTGTCATTCTCTGGCCGTGGGACCATTTTTGCTTCTTGTTTCTTTTGAATAAGTTTTGAAGCAGTGGACTTTGCCAAGTGTCAATCTTTGGGAGATGAAGTAGGCCAGTTGTCGCTCTCTGAGGCCTCTTTTGACAAAGTTGCAGACTTTGCCATGTGTCAGCATTCGGGAAGCTGTGAGTCCAATGCTTTCCATTCAACATAAAGGCATCGTCTTATTAAGTGCCACAAAGTAGTGGATGATGCCAAATGTCATCCTCCGAGTCCCCCTCTACTCCATCCATAAAAGAAGCGGAAGATGCCACTTACCCTCCTCAAAACCGCAGAGGCCTCCACGTGTCAACGCCCGAGAGAATCATCGTCAAGCTCTATTGCCAAATATAAAATTGTGGTGGGTCTCGGGTGTTACTTCAAAATCGGCGGAAGCTGCCAAATGTCTCCATCCGTAAAAATCCTATATGTGCCCCTAGTGTTACTACAAGGGAAGCGGAGAGTGCCGCGTGTCTTCGATGAATCAGGCAAAAGGTGCCAAGTGTCATCCTCCAGTGCCTCCTAGACCATAAAGGGAAAAGTTTATGAATCGGCTAAGTGTCCTCCCTCATATCTAATAGAACAGAGTGTCTGTCTATCTGTTAAAGCAAAATGGAGGGAAAATTGGCTGGAGTTAATTCAAGTAGATGGAACAGTGATCGGGTAGTTTTATGGAGCCCCCAAAGCATTAAATGAGTCGACTGTTTGTCCCCTCAGAGTTTAAGATGGAATAGATAGGTGTGCGGCCTAATAGGTGATAGAATTTGAATTTTAGGCAGGAAAGAAGGTGATGATGTAGGGAGACATCTGAATCTATATAAGCAGGACTGTAAAATTTGAAAAGAAGGGGGGAATTCTCATAGTTTTAGATTTTCAGAGTTTTTGACCAATAATATCATTTGCTTTTGTTACATTTTCCTGAGTTGAAAGGTTTATATGACTGTGTGTGTTTTTGTATCTTTTGTATGACTGGAAGATTCAATAAGAAAATTAAACACTATGCCCTTGTTGATGTCATCTGTGTCATTTGCAAAGTAGTCTATGCTGTAGATTTTCTAGTGTTGTGATTGGAAATGTTATTTGCTTCTGTCCTGTTTTCTGGAGTCTGAAGTTCTACATAACTGTGTGTGACTTCTGCGCCTCTAATGTGATTGGAAGATTCTATTAAGAAGATTGAACACTATGCCTTTGTTGACATTCCTGTATCTCAGCAAAAAACTCCCCTGTTGTGAGCCTCTATTTCTGTTATTCCAATCTTTTACATTGATCATGCACTTGTCTGCTCTTAAATGTAATAGAATCACATAATAGTTTCATTATGCTCAGGTTAGGATTAGGATTACTCTCAAGCGCATCACCATAGTTAGGTTTCAATTCCTTCATTTTGCGTTTCTGTTTAGTCTCCTATCCCTTTTCCCCAACACCCAATACAAAAGAAGAGACCAACTTCTTTAAAATCTAGAGGTTGTTTTCAAGCTACATTGTCCCACAGCTTGAAACTTCCAATTGTTGTTGATTAAGATCTAGCACAATTTTAAGACATCAACAGTATCAATTAGTGTATTGGTGTTGAGAGGTGTATATTTAGTATTGGTAGGAGGAACATTCCTCGAATTAGTATTAGGGGGAGGGTTGCTAGGTGGAGGTGTAACAAGCCTGATGGGTTAGACATAGAAATACATGATTTTTAAAAAAAATTAAACATATATACCATAAATAGATTTCACCATGAAAATATAAATAGATATCATATATATACTTAAGTGTGATAATAGTAAATACACATTACATCTTATATCAAAGATCTCCAATGTCATGAGAACATTACATAAAATGAATATAGAAAGTAATACAACAACTCAACCATGGATGATACAACTCTGCAACCACTGTTTTCCATATACAATAATTGGTAATTATAATTCTTTATGACAATACTCAATAATAATATACAATCTAATACAATATACATAATTTAGATACTTGGCTCCCCGGAGCACGAGTTCCCCAAACTCTCCAGTATCTATGGTAATCTCAAGTGTCATCTTAAAAGTAGTACTGTTTTGGGGAGGGAGAGCATCATCTGAGCAATTTTACATACCAATCATAGACCAAATATCCCCTGCACTAATCCTATAAAGAAATGGCCCTACATTCACATATGAGTAGATAGTGACAGTGTATAAATCTACAAAGATAAGCAAGTACCCATGTGTTGTATGATTTTAAAACTAAACATGCAATGTATCATAGAAAACCTTTCTATTACAAGATATCACACAAACATGTAAATCATACTCATTAAATGATAATGTCTCACTAAACATACTTTGGCCCAAAGTTTTATATATAATAACTAATAATGATCTAGATCAATCAAATTCATACACACCACTTGATTGGACTGCTTTCATTTATCATTGTGATACTAGTAATCCAATGAAGTCCATCTCACTCCTTACTTTGTATCAGCAAAATAGATTGGTTAAATACAATTCAACCCACAAGATTCATGTAATTTACATCTTACTAGCAAACACATCATATAATATGCTAAACATAGGAGTAATCAAAGTATATATTTATTTCGTCAAAAATATGAATGAATCTTACATTATTTTTTATCCCATACTATAAATAATGACTAAAGTTTATACCACCTTGGTAAAAACACATTTAACTAAAGATTTTTACTACCACATTTAATTTCCAAACATACTACACCCTATGATAACCCATATTACCATAGTCTAGTATTCTAAGACATAGCTACTAGCTTTCCATAGTAAATCATATGAAGTAGTCTTAAATACAAGGAAACATAAGCTTCTATTTAAGCAATTAGACATAACAATCAAGTCACAGTTCCAACGGAACACAATAATATACTAACTTAACATACATTACAATCTCAAGGTTATATACATGCATACACAAAGTCTTACCAACTATTTGAAAATATGTTAATCATAGTAGTAACCAACATGCATACATTAAATAAATTAAACATGGATGTTGTTGTAGACATAACAATTATGGTATGTACCATCTAGGTACAACATTCATTTATACTATAGTACTCTATGATATCTCATACTATCATAGGTTCCTAACTACATAATAATACATAACTAAACTCATGATTACATGAATAAAATGACCTACATACGTAATATTACTCAAGCAAGTATGAGATTATACCACCTGGGTATACCTTAGGTTTATGTTGTATATTAGCATTCAAAAAGATGTAACTTATAAGCATGCATCTCGACGTACCTGCTAAGTATAACTAAATATTTATACATCTTGATAATATGTAATACTCATAAGTATTCAATGCTGATTACATATAACTAACAGTCAGATAACTTATAAACATGGTTCATTTAAACTCTTCATTCCATTTTTAGGAGATTATTTTAGATGGTTATAATTTTGGCCCCTCGGAACTTTATGGCCTATCTAACCATTAAGTTAACTATATGTATAGTTCTTATACATGAATAGTATACATAATAACATACCTCATCTATAAGTACTTTAGTGGTATGTAAATACTATATCAAGGTTCACTTATATGTCTTAATCAAGAGTCTCCCATTATTATTTAACATATAAATAGTAAGAATATTGACTATGACTTACACCATCCAGGTATAGTGTGTATCTAAACCCTAATTATTATAAGTAATTTCTAGCAAATATATTCTATGGAACCCCATATTATCATAGTTTGGTGTACTTAAGCATAACTACTAAATACCATAACTAGTCACAATAAAGTAGTTATACATCTATAAAAACATAATCTTATATTCAGACAACTAATTATCTATCAATAATCGAAAGTCTCATTAACTACAGTTTATGTGAACATGATTCTATATTTAAAGGCTAGGTGGGAGTCTATATTTATGTTGACACTTTTTATCAACTCTCAAAGTCCCGTGACCACTTTTTTTTTTATATATCTGTCAAGAAAACTTAAAGGCATACAACCCAGTACACCCATATATGTTATATTATTCTAATAACTCTTAAATCTTTAGACATAAATGTTGCCTTTATGTATAAATATGCTCAACCAAATATGGTTAAAAATATGTCAATAGTATTTTACATTTTTTTAATCATATACATAGTCAATAAAATTTAATGACAACTTGTCATATCGATATTTCTATAATATTAAAGTCCCAGAGTTAAAATGTTGTATTCTAGCCTCCTGAAGACAACTGACTTCCAATTGATCATGTGTATAGTGTCATTAGAATATTCACATGATGTTTATACAACTCTTTATATATAATTAAATTGAAATGTAAAGTAACTTAACTCCACAGTCTATATAGAATTTAAAAGTCTAATGCCATGGTCCACATCACATGTTACACAATTTGGTGCTTTTATTTTTATGATATTTGATTTATTAGCTATTATAACTCTCAGTGGTAGTTTTACATAATGTCCATATATATATATATATAATTTATAGATTAAAGATCGCTTAATAGAATATAACTCTATTATCTAACAATCTATCTAATCGACAATATATAAATAGTGGGAGTATATTTAACTGCTAAATATAATATCTCTTAGTATTATATATGCTAGTCTACTAGAGTTGAAATCTATAAACTCATACTTATTTTTGCTTAATAAAAATGATATAAACTGGAATGGTATTACTAACTAATAATTTCTCATAGTATAAATTTGATCGTATATATTAGACCTGGTGTGCTATATACACAGCGCCTTAACTATTCCAAATAATATGTTGGTAGATTCCATCGATATGTCGACTCAACTATATATATATATATATATATATATATATATATATATATATATATATATATATATATATATATATAGTTGAGTCGACATATCGATGGAATCTACCAACATATTATTTGGAATAGTTAAGGCGCTGTGTATATAGCACACCAGGTCTAATATATACGATCAAATTTATACTATGAGAAATTATTGGTTAGTAATACCATTTCAAATTATATCATTTTTATTAAGAAAAAATAATATATATTATTTCAACATTAATCAAATCAACATATAATTAAATCTATATACTGATATTTTGTGACTGTATATCTTAGTTAATATCCTTTATAAGGTTCTTTACCATGTGTATATAGTGATATGGAATTTAGCCATTTGTCATCTTAATAATCCTAAGTTCATTGATAAGTGGTGACTTAATTCATTGTATGCATCACACAGTTCACTATTTACAAAATAAGTCAGACATCTGAGTCACTATAATTAGCAGAATATTAATCAGAATATCTATAGTTTCATACAGAGTGACTTGCCATCCATTCTATGCTACTTACCAAAACTAGAACACTAACATGATAAGTCCCTGTCCCTACCATGTGCTACAAAATTATCCATAAATCCTTAGATTTGTTTTTTGTGTCTTCTATTAATGCTAGAATTGATTGCTATATTACTAGGAACCTTATTGATCTATTGTATAAATCATTGTGTTATTTCCCATCAAATAATGTTAAGGATCCTATCATAAATTATTGTTGTGATGTCAATTTTTTTGACATTATAAATCACTATGCGGATTGATTGAGTGGATATTACTATTAAGTGTTTGAGGTTTAAATTACCATGTCTAAATTTCCTATTACTTCTATAGCGATAAAAATGTCTCCTATTTCTAATCGTTGTATTAATTCGAATACAAGTAGAAATATATACATTAATTATCTCATGGCTATGTTAATTTGGTTCAAAATGTTTTCAACCATCTGGTGTATATATGCATAAGTCATTTTCTAAGCATATGATACTTGATTCATATATATAGTTGTATGTTTATGCATATCAATCTGTAATAGATTTTTTAATATAGGAGGTTTACACAATTTCACACTGGTTCTGAGAATCAAATTTATATAATTATATATATCTTGACTCAGTATAATATTACCAAACTTCCACAATATGAATACATACACAAAATTCAATTACATGACCAACCAGGAATCTTCTTATGCTTTTTGGTCCTTCTTCTTCTCTCCTGCTTTCTCACATCCACGCTCTGTTGCCTTCCTCTTTGCTCTGTGTGGTACAACTCCTTCTCTCCTTGAATATCCCCTTTTATAATCCATGATATAAAAAAAAGAAGGGTGTAGCTTTCTTTTAAAATTTCCCTCCTTTTTTTTAAAACATAATCTATTTATTTTTAATTCATGATTTTCTTTCTTTCCTCATTAGTGGTGCACTTTCTTTAAAGCTTGATATTTTCCTTTTTTTATTTTTTTTCCATTTAATTGAGATTTATTATATTTTATTTTCTTTTACTCAAATTTACAGTAATTAATATATTAATTAATTATCATTTCAAATTATCTTGACAGTTTAATGATTAAATTATAGATTAATAATTTGAATTAGTCTAATCAAGTAAATCTTAAAATATTCATGACCACATGCAAGTTGTACTAGATGAAATCCATAAAACCATTAAAATTTGCTATCAAATTGAAAGCAAACATCTATCTATTGTAAGTAACATCAAAGATATTATGCTAACCATTCAAATATGCAGTGTATGTAGGGTTCTCACCAGTCTCTGTCATCCTTCGGTGTCTCCATCTATGTTACCCTCTCCAATTATGTTCTCCCTTCATCACACTCTAAGGGATGAGTTCTCCTATGTCCACTTCATAACAAAGTAGGTAGTTAGACCATAATAGTCATGATATACATACATCATAAAATATAGCAAAAATAATAGATCAATATGTTTATAATGTAATCTCATACATAGAAGTTAATTCATAGCAAAGTAAACATGTTGCTTAAGCAATATCCTACTGTCCCATAACAACATATATCTCACAACTTAGTAAAAAATAGCCAACTCTAAATTTGTCAACTATAGATATACATAGATAATCTAGCAAGTTTGCTTGGCAAAGAATTAGGATGTAACATCCTTCCCCTCTAAAGCCTATCATCATCCCTGATGACTCTTATTCAAATATAAGTTCTGAATTAAAACATTATTTATCAAAGCAATAATATGGTATACAATATCAAATTAAGTGAATAAATGGGAAATTACCTATAGGACTCACCGTAGTTCTTTCAAGTTGCACTATTCCTAGAGTATTAGTCCCATAAGACCTTGTTCTATAACATCTCCCTATTAAGAAAACATAGTTATGAGTATTACTTATTCTAATTGGTTCTGTCATGACCATCCTGAGGTCCAGAACCATCAAATCAAACCTATATAGTATAAAATTGGCCACTTCTGTTTCCTTAAAAGGTCCCACATGTCTCAGTAAAAGTTCTACTAACTTTTGAAGAGCACATAAGATCATCATACAAGCCAAAACAAATGACCAGAGAGAGTTCCATAAATCTTCTAGTCCCTTTACATATCTCTCTAACCTAGAGAGTGTTTTTTTTCATTATGAAGAAAAGTGATTAGGAAACTTGGCATGAATAATGTGTATAAGTTAATACTATCACTAGTCCATGTAGTTCTTGATAAGTAAAATGTCAGTACTATCAATACTTTATGGAGCTCCTAACAAGTATGATAATGAATAGAAATTGAAAATACTACATTTCTAATATATATAAAATCATGGAATACCTATCCACAATATACGTGCATATGGCCATATGACTAAATTTGACAAGTCCGTATATAAAATACATAATAATAACTGAGTCAATGTGAGTCTAAGTAGGATACTATCTTATCACTTAGAACTCACGTTCCTTATCCACCACTCTTCCCTCAAGTCTTCACGACCTAATGATCTCCATAATGTGCACAAGGTTTAATGAAATAAATCTGTACTAATAGATCTTAGAAAGAAATACTATATGCTAAATAATTATAGATGTATTTACATACATACAAAATAAATCATATAGTTAGTTTGTAATTATATTAAGTTACCACAAGCCATAACTAGTATCATATTACATAGCTTAACCTATAGTGTTATATTCATAGTTGAGAGGAAACAATGTTAAAATTATCATAGCACATAAATGCCAAGGATCACACCATCTTTATAAATCTAGTGAGACATATCTCCCTGCTTACTCAGCTAGAATGATATAAATTAAAAATTTATCTCAAATCTTAGATTGAAAAGATGTTGCACACATCCTATACTCTACACGCTTTTGATGAAAGGTATTAAAAAAACAACTCTTTAAAATAACATACTTTAAGCAAAAAGAGAACAATATCAATCTAATTATGGGTGAAAAATAACATAATAATTTTAATCAACTATAGTTCTTAATCTAGAACCAACATAAATTTAAGGTTCACCACTCCACATGTTCTAAGTTCCCAAAAAGTCATAAGTCAAAAATAGAGAACTAATGTATTAAAAACAAGACTTCTACATAGCCTCACAAGGTAAAAAGAAAACACCACAACTCAATGTTGTCAAAATGCTACCTACTTACCAAATCTATAAGTATAGCATCACAATCTATTTCCACAACTGAGAAAAATAAAATACTAACCACAAGATGTGTCAATTCATCCTATCCTACAACTTCTTTCTCAACAAGAATTAGAAGACATTCTCTTATAAATTTCAAGGGAAAATAGTCAAGAAATATTAGAAAAACAAGTTTCCATTTGAGGAAGTACTAAATCAACATCATGAAAATATGAATCCTCTTGATAGCTTATAATGATGTCAAAGAAGAATGATATAATAACAAATCACCTCTAATATAACTAAGAGAGATGACACTCCTTAAACCACATAATTTAATGGTACTAATTAAACAAACTCCTAACACAAAGGAGTTCTCAAGCAAAACAACAACACTCTACTGCAAGAAAATTCCCACCATACTAGGTGGTACCAAACTAAAAATGGTCTTATAAGATTTTCCATTTCTAGGATTAGTGAACATAGAACACAAGAAAATAAGGCACATAAATTTAGGTGAGAAGCATCCCGTGCTTATTAAACACTCACAACACAAAACATAAATGGCAAAGGTGATTTGATTACCAAGAAGGATGTAATCATGATTGAGGTGTTTGATTAAGTGATCAAACTATGGTAGAAATATTTTATTCATAACTCATGAACTATGCTATGTACTCACCTAACCACCTCATATAAAACCATCACCATTGGAATACTCGATAATTCAATTACCTAAAGAACTCAAAAGAGTACAAGATATCCTAAGGATACACACACAATATTACCCACACACATTATATGAATGCAACAAAAATCTAATCATAGTGTAACATGGTTCTACACTAAGATACTACAAATCCAAAATACTGATGCAATACTTCATGTCACTATGTTTACACTAGTGAATAGAAAGACACAAAAATGCAAATGGACTCATTAGGTTCTAGAGTTTGAGCCACAGCTCTGATACCACCTATAATAACCCCATTGGGTTAGATATAGAAATACGTGATTTTTTAAAAGTTAAACATATATATCATAAATAGATTTCACCATGAGATTATAAAAAAATATCATATATATACTCCAGTGTGATAACTTAAATACACATTACATCTTACATCAAAGATCTCTAATGTCATGAGAACGTTACATAAAATGAATATAAAAATTAATACAACTCAACCATGATTGATACAACTCTGCAACCACTGATGTTCATATACAATAATAGGTAATTATAATTCTTCATGACAATACTCAACAATAATATACAATCTAATACAATGTACATAATTTAGATACCTAGCTCCCCAGAGCATGAGTTCTCCAGACTCTCCAATATCTATGGCAATCTCAAGTGTCATCTCAAAATTAATACTGCTGTGGGGAGGGAGAGCATCATTTGAGTGCTCTTACACACCAACCACGAACCAATGATTATCTAAATTAATCCCATTATAAAATGACTCTCCCTTCATGGATGAGTAGATAGTGACAGTGCAAGAATTGAGAGAGACAAGCAAGTACCCATGTGTTGTATGATTTCTAAACTAAACATGTGGTGTATCATAGAAAACCATTCTATTGCAAGATATTGAACAAACATATAAATCATACTCATGAAATGATAATATCTCACTAAATATAATTTAGCCTAAACTTTTATAGATAATAAACAATAATGATTTAGATCAATCAAATTCATGTACACCACTTGATTGGAATGCTTTCATCTGTCATTGTGATACTAATAAGCCATTGAATTCCATCTCATTCCTTACTTCGTATTAGCAATGTAGTTTGGTTAAATACAATTCAACCACAAGATTCATTTAATTTATATCTTACTAGCAAACATATCATATAACATGCCAAATATAAGAGTATTCAAGGCATACATTTATTCTACCAAATGTATGAATGAATATTTCTTTATTTTCTATCCCATACTAGAAATAATGACTATAGTTTATACCACCCAGGTAAACACACATTTAACTATAAATTTTCACTACCACAATTAATTTCCAAACATACTACACCCTATGATAACCCATATTACCATAGTCTATTATGCAAAGATATAACTATTAACTTTTCACAGTAAATCATATGAAGCAGTCGTAAATACATGGAAACATAAGCTTCTATTTAAGCAATTAGACATAACAAGCAAGTCATAGTTCCCACATAACACAATAATACACTAACTTAGCATACGTTACACTCTCAAATTTATATGCATGCATACATAAATTCTTACCAATTATTTCAAAACATGTTAATAACCACTATGCATACATTAAATCAGTCAAATGTAGATATTAGTGTAGAATAACAATTACGATATGTACCATTCGAGTACAACATTCATTTATACTATAGTACTCTATGATATCCCATACTATCATAGGTTCTCAATTGCATAATAATACATAACCAAACTCATTATTACAAAATAAAATGACCCACATACGTAATATTACTCAAGCAAGTATGAGATTATACCACTTGGATATATCCTAGGTTTAAACTATATATTAGCATTCAAAGAGATATAACTTGTAAGCACAAATCCTGATGTACCATGCTAAGTGTAACCAAACATTTATACATCCTTATAATATGTACTAGTCACAAGTATTTAATGCTAAATATATATAACTAATAGTCAGATAACTTATACACCTAGTTCATTTAAACTCTTCATTCTATTTTTAGGAGACTATTTCACATGGTTATAATTTTGGTCCTTTTTCAATTTATGACCTATCTAACCATTCAGTTAACTATAGGTATAATTACTATACACAAATACTATACCTCATCTATAAGTACTCTAGTGGTATGTAAATATTATATCAAGGTTCACTTATATGTCTTAGTCAAGAGTCTCCCATCATAGTTTAACATATAAATAGTAAGAATATCGACTATGACTTACACCATTTGGATATAGTGTGTATATAAATCCTAATTTCTATAAGTAATTTAAATAAAATATATTCTATGGAGCCCCATATTATCATAGTTTGGCGTACTTAAGCATAACTACTAAATACAACAACTAGTCATAATAAAGTAGTTATACATATATGAAAACATAATCTTCTATTCAGATAACTAATTATCTATCAATAATCTAAAGTCTCATTAACTACATTTTGTGTGAACATGATTATATATTTAAAGTCTAGGTGGGAGTCTATATTTATGTTGACACAGTTTATCAACTCTCAGAGTCCCATGACCACTTGTTTTTTTATATTTGTCAACAAAATTTGAAGGAATACAACCCAATACACCCATATATGTTATATTCTTCTAATAACTCTTAAATCTTCAGACAAAAATGTTGCATTTATGTATAAATATGCTCAACCAAATATGGTTAAAAATATGTCAAGAGTCTTTTATGTTTTTTTATCATATACATAGTCAATAAAAATTTAATGACAACTTGTCATATCAGTACTTTTATAATATTAAAATCCCAGAGTTAAACTATTGTATTCTAGCCTCCTCAAGATAATTGACTTCCAATTGATCATGTGTATAGTGTCATTAGAATATTTACATGATGTTTATACAACTCTTCATATATAATTCAATCAAAATGTAATGTAACTTAACTCCATAGTCTATATAGCATTTAAAAGTCTAACGCCATGGTCCACATCACATGTTACATAATTTGGTGCTTTTATTTTTATGATATTTGGTATATTAGCTATTATAACTCTTGGTTAACTCTTAGTGGAAATTTTATAGAACACCCATATAAATATATATAATTTATAGATTACGGATCGCTTAATAGAATATAATTCTGTTATCTAACAATCTACCCAATCGAGAATACATAAATAGTGGGAGTATATTTAACTACTAAATATAATATTAATCAATATTATGTATGATAGTACACTAATGTTGAAATATATAAATTCATAGCTTATTATTGCTTAATAACAGTGATATAAATTGGAATGGTATTACTAACTAATAATTTTTCATAGTATAAATTTGATCATATATATTAGACCTAGTGCGCTATATATATAGTGACTTAGTTATTCCAAATAATATGTTGATAGAGTCCATCCATATGTGGACTCATATATATATATATATATATATATATATATATATATATATATATATATATATATATATTGTTTCAACATCAATCAAACCAACATATACTTAAATCCATAAACTAATATTTTGTGATTGTATATCTCAGTTGATATCCTGTATAATGGTCTTTACTATATGTATGTAATAATATGAAGTTTAGGCATTCCCCATCTTAATAATCCTAAGTTCATTGATAAGTGGTAACTTAATTCATTGTGTGCATCGCATGGTTCACTATTTACAAAATAAGTCAGACATTTGAGTCATTGTAATTAACAGAATATTAATCAGAATATCTATAGTTTCATACAGAGTGACTCACCATCTATTCTATGTTGCTTTCCAAAAATAAAAACCTAACATGATAAGTTGTTGTCCCTACCATATGCTACAACATTATCCATAAATCCTTTTATCTATTTTCTGTGACTTCTATTAGTGTTATATTACTAGGAACCTTATTGATCTATTGTATAAATCACTGTGTTATTTCCTATCAAATAATGCTAAGGATCCTATCATAGATTATTATTATGATGTCGATTTTATTGACATAATAAATCACTATGAGGGTTTATTGATTGGATATTACTATTAATTTTTTGAGGTTTAAAGTGTCATGTCTAAATTTATTATTACTTCTGTAGTGGTAAAAATGTCTCTTATTTCTAATCATTGTATTAATCTGAATACAAGTAGAAATATATACATTAATTAGCTCACGGTTATGTTCATTCAGTTCAAAACATTTTTGACCATTCGGTGTATATATGCATAAGTCATTTTCTATGCATACAATTCTTGATTCTTGTATATAGTTCTATGTTTATACAAATCAATCCATAATAGATTGTGTAACATAGGAGGTTCTTGAGACTCAAATTTATATAATTATATATATCTTGACTCAGTATAATATTACCAAACTTCCACAATATGAATACATACACAAAAATTCAATTACATGACCAACCTGGAATTTGTTCACACTTCTTGGTCCTTCTTCCTCTCTCCTCCTTTCCCACTTCCACGCTCTAGTGCCATCCTCTTTGAGTTGTGTGGTGCACCTCCTTTCCCCCTCCTTTTCTCCTTGAATAACCCCTTTTATAATCCAAGCTCTAATAAAAAGAAGGGCGTAGCTTGATTTTAAAAGTTTCCTTTTTTTTTTAAAGCATACTTTTTTTTAATTCATGATTTTATTTCTTTCCTCCTCAGTGGTGCGCTTTTTTTAAAGCTTGATCTTTTCCTTTTATTTTTTTTTCTTATTTTTTCGTTTAATTAGGATTTATTATATTTTCTTTTCTTTTACTTAAATTTATAATAATTAATATATTTATTAATTATTATTTCAAATTGTCTTGATAGTTTAATGATTAAATTATAGACTAATAATCTAAATTAGTCTAGTCAATTAAATATCAAAACATTCATGATCACATGTATGTTGTACTAGATGAAATCCATAAAACTATTAAAATATGCTATCAAACTGTAAGCAAACATATATCTATTGCAAGAAACATTAAAGAAATTATGCTAACGATTCAAATTATGCATCTAACATTAATTATTTATGTGGTGTGTATAGGGTTCTCACCAATTCTTTGTCATCCTCTGATGTCTCCATCTACGTCACCCTCTTTGATGATGCTCTCCCTCCGTCACACTCTGGAGGATGAGTTATCCTGCATCCACCTCACAATAAAATAGGTAGTTAGACCATAATAGTCATGATATACATACATCATAAAATATAACATAAATAACAAATCAACATGTTTATAATGTAATCTCATTCACAACAACGACTTCATAGCAAAGAAAACATGTAGCCTAAGCAATATCCTACTATCCCATAACAACATATATCTCACAACTTAGTTAAGAATAGCCAACTTTAAATTTGTCAATTATAGATATCCATAGATAATCTAGCAAGTTTGCCTCGTGAGGAATTGGGATATAAGAGGAGGATTACTTGGAGGCAGGTTGTTGGTGTTTAGAAGATTTCATGTGGAGTTGTTGGTTAGGCTTATGTCAATTTCCCTAATAATGGAATAAGGTGTTTTAAAGAGAGAATTATCTTGAGAAGTGTAAAATGGATTTGATCCATTAGTGTCATCATTTAGAGTAATTTGGACCATATTACAACCCAAATATGAGGGATGAGCAAAAGTGCTCCAAGAGTGAGGATCCTCATAGGTAGCAAAGGTAGGAATAAAATAACATCCCATATATCATCTAAATGGATTGAGGTTATTCAAAAATATTTTGATAGGGGATTTCATGATACTTGAAGCAAAAATTTAGGATCAAAAAGTAAAGGTGAAAAAGAAACAGAGTCATCCAAATACCAAACAGTATCAGCCAAGAGGTATAAATTTGACTGAGTCGATAGTGTTTGTAAGAAAGGTCAATATAACATGATGCAAAAAACATAGTCAAACTGCTCAAATATGTTTTGCATATGGTAAAATTGAAGGAGTTTAAAAGACACATAGTTAAATAGGTCAATTGTGTACTGAAGATAGATAAAAAAGTAGCCTGTAAGAAATTGAGTCAACATGGTTGATTGTGTTTTGAAGTCAAGGATTTTTTTTTGAAATATAATAAATAAATAAATTTAATTAATCATATAAGTAATTAGATCATATTTGTTTGATCTAATTGTAGCACGTAGCATAAATATTGAACCAACATTGGCTGGTACAAGTTTTGTAATACAACATACAACTTGTAAAGAGCAATCAACAAAACTAGAATGTAAATGCTAATCTAATAAACAAATATTCCTGAATGTTATAAATTATAATAATTTTTGAAATAAATGTGATAGGGAGTTATTTGTAATAAGGAATTAGAAAATAAATATATGGATAGTTTCAGGAAGTTGAGGCTGAAAGAGATCTGTATTGGTGATGGTACTAGCTTGGTATTGTGGCCTTTTTCCTCACTTCATAATACTACAATGATAATGGTGTCAGGGGATTCACCAATATATACCATCAACCCATGAACCATGTATTTATAATTGTCCAAAAAATCAAGTCGACTTCCCATTGGTGATGAAATCTAAGTAGGTAGACCTTGGGTAGAAATTATTTAATTATTTTTTGGTGTTATGTAATTTGGAAGAGTGTAAAAAATAAAAATAGCGTGACTAAATTGGTAAATTAAAAACCTCCTATTTGATCTATATTTATTAATTTAAGAAAGCAAGAAAATAAAATAAAAATTGAATTAATTATTAGAAATATAGGTTAATTCCTTTGTCTTTGAAGAGTATAGAGTCATTTTAGGCAATAATGTATGTAAATAGTATAAAGAATAGTTGACAAAGTCGATGCTATCTATGAAAGAAAGATCCAGAAGAACATAGTTAAATATGTCAACTAAGTATTCTATATATGAAATCAAGCTACATAATTGTATCAACCTAGTCAACCCAATTTGTTGTAGGGTTATGGTTTTATAGACTGTAAACTATGAAAAATAGGATTGAAAATGAAGAACATAAATGACTAATAAGGTAAGAATGAAACTGAAATTTTTTGAATATGTTGAATTTGATGTTTTTATGTTATGTTACTCAGATGATTTTGCTAACAGAGCCAATTGGGTTGATGAAGTCTGCAAACCTGTATGCTAAAAATGACATGCTAACAAAGTCGACTAGGTCGATTGAGTCTACAAACCTATGGTTAAAAAAGAGAAATGAGTCAAGATGATCAATCTAATTACCTATTATTGGAGAAGACCTGTATAGAGAACTACAAATTTGGTTGGAGTGATTATGTGTTAAACTTGTGCACATAATGTTAGACTATATCGACAAGTTCAATTTAGTACTGTAGAAATAAAAATATATAATAGATGATAATAAATGAATGTGTAAAATAAAACTTACAAGGGTTAGATTCACATTGAGTTCAATAGAATGTAGACAAGGGAAGGTGAAACTAATCTACAAATCAATCCTAGCTCAAAGAAGATAAATCACACTTACCCTTTTGCTTGTTGGTACATTTAGACAATCAAAGTCATGACCAAGATGGATCCTCTAGACCTAACCAAGGGGTCCCTTACCACAAGAATATCACTAGAGAGGGTTCTAAAGCCTTTAGTCAAGCAACACCATACAATAACCCTAGCTAGGTCCTATGTTTTCTTATTTACAAAGTAAATGATGAAGTAAATAAAAATCTAACCTAATTCTCACCAAAACATGTGGCACAAAATGGGGGTAATAAAAATAAAAGTAAACATGAATAAAATAATTTTAATCAAGTCAATGTAGATATAACCATAATGCATGGAGAGAGATATACATTAAAAATCCATTACTTATGCTATTATATCTACTAAAATAGAGGAATAAAAGTTAGATACTTACCTTGAAGATGAACCCATCGAGACTTAATCTCTCCCTTGGATAATTGTGTTTTGCAAGAGGTTGTTATAGTTTGTAAAGATCACTAAGATAGGTTAAAACATCCAAGAATTTTATAAAAGACAAGATTATTATTTAATTATAAACCCTAAGCAATGATTCCTAAATTAGAATGATGGAAGAGAAAATTGTAAAGAAGTGCAAATTAATTATTAACTCTATCTCTCTCTATGAAATGATAGAAATGGATGTGAATGTATAGCTAGATCTAACCCTAAACCCTTCCAAAAGTTTAGCTGACAGAGTCAGTCCAATAAACCCTATATTTTTAATTAATAAAAGTAGTTAGGTCCTAGATTAGACCATTCAAGGTTGAATTAGTCCCATAATGTGCTTATATATTTTAAGTATAGGGTCAGCCTAGGCTGAATTTATTTGGTAAATGTCAAAAACATTTTTTGACTTGGGTAGGGGTTGTTTAAGGTGGTGAATTACTTGGAAGAGTGTGTAAGGGAGGTTTAAAATCTTAAAGAAGTGTATAGGACAAGTTTGTGTTGGTTGCACGTGGTGGTATAGGGGAAAACAATCTTGAAAATCACTAATGGTCTACCCACCCCTTTCTTGATGCACCCTTTAAGGTGTGCACTCAAAGAGATTGAGACTCCATGGGTTTTTGTAAGAGAGAAAACATCAATAATTGATAAAGTTTGAAAATATTATGTGTATACATTTTCCTTCAACATCAATGTAAGTTTTCCTATTACCCTTTATAAGGATTTTACACCCTTTTACCTTTCCATTGACATTACACATGTCTTTAACATTAACCACTGTAACCATTATATTGATATTCCATTACCCACAAATGTTATTTGGGACAAGTAAAATCACACATTATTGAAATTATTCCATAGTGGCATCTCAATGGCATAATTTCTAGGGAACTAAGACAACATTCAGGTATAAGAACAATATCCTAGTGAAACCTTGATTAAGATATTAAGGGATGACAAAAAGTCTAAACTCAACATATTTTAGTAAAACCTTGTTTGAGGTGCTAGACGATAATCAGAATAAGAAATAAGAATTCTTTAGTGAAACTTTGCTTAAGGCTAGGGACAATCAAAATGAATTATTAACATCCCTTAGTGAAACCTTATTCAAGGTGCTATTAGATAATCCAAATACAAATAATCAAGAATAATTTGTTGGTGAAAAACTCTTCAAGGAACCAATAGCTGAGCCAATTAGTTCCTCATTGCTTGATGAAAACATTATTAAATTTAATATCAGCTCACCATAAAAAAATCACGTTGAACACTTATACATTCCATTATGATCCTATTATTCAATCAAGACCTATATGCCATTATCTAATCATACCCTTATTTGAATGCCTATCCTTCTTTATGATTCCCATCAACACTTTTTTTCTAGAGGCTATGAAAATCTTGAGGTTTAGAGGAATCAAAATCAATAACCAACAATGATCATGATAGTAGAAGGATTCAAACATAATTAATATTTTGAATAGGTATTGGTTAGATAACAAAGAGTTTGCATTATGCATCTCATAATCCTCCATTGATTTGAGATGCTAATAATCCAAAAAATCAATTAAAATACAAAACAATCAAAATATAAAGAGAAATAATTTATCAAATGGTAAAAATCATGCTTTTGGTGCCTTGGGAAAGTACCATGATGAAAACCAAGTTTTTAGAAACATTCATAAATAATATATTATCTATAAGTATCTTAACACTTGGGGCAACCTTATTTGCATTATAGACCATACTATTCCATTCCAACTATTTTGACCATTCAATCCTATTCACCCTAGTCCATCTTATTATGACCATTAGTCTTCCCATCTTGACCTTATTATGGAAGTACAAGGTACATTGAGATATGTTTGGGAAACATTTTGGCGCATTACTTGCATGATACTTTGATGAATAGATGCATTTGGTTCTCATGTAAAATGGTCCTTAGAGATTCCTAGTCCTTTCACTCATTGTCATCCATTATTGTCCAAGATTATCCATTTGTCCTTAATTCATTATTAATATTTTTTTGTCATTTTCCTACCTTAACCTATTATTGATCAGTAGTATATCTCACTATAGGTTGAACTAAAATGATCTGAAGTCCATTTGGATTATGTAGGTAGCGCTCAATTTCTAAGGTTAGCTCTCTAATTTTTGTTCCATGATCTCAATATTTTTTTATCCATTCAAGCCATACTCTCATTATTTTATGAGCATTTTAAGCCATGATCTCAATATTTTATGAGTAATTTGAGCCACACTCTCACCATTTTTTGATTCAGTCATTTAAACCCCTACCCAAGGTTGCTTTTTCCTTTGATAGATGTTCCCTTGTACATTTGTTTATATCCCTTTGTGCATCCTACTTACCAGCTATTCATGTAAATACCTTGATCTGGAAAAGGGCCTAAAATCTCCATGAGAGATATGAAGCCACAAAAACCCCTAAACACTTGAATACTTATAAAAAACATAAAAAATAATTTTTTTAGAAAACATGCTTAAAATATTCACAAGAGATATAAAGCCACAAAAACTTTCAATCACGTGTCATATTGTTCACCCATAACCCTCAATCATGTTCTTGGTGGCATTATTATCTTGGGTGGGAACTTCATCTCTTGCCACACTCATTTCCATTTCACATCCCCCTCTTTTCATTATCTTCCCATTTCTGGGAAAACTACATCATCCTAAGGTCTACATGGACTATGCAGGCAATGTTTGAATATATGGGGCATCTCGGGACATCTCGACCACTCTTATCACCATCCATATTTCCCCACCCATTTATCATTTTTTCCATTTGATGAGCTAACCATTTAAAAATATCATCATTTAACGAGCTAAGCATTTAACCCTCTCACTATTTTTTGAGCTAATTTATTTATCACTCTCTTTATTCTGTGAGTTCCTCCCCTTTTCTTCTAGAAATTGCCTCTTATCTCTTAGCATTACCATTCTTATTATCTCATTTACATGGACTATGTAGGTAGAAATTAGATGCATGGGGCATCTCAGGATAATTTGACCATTTCCTTCCTCTTATTCTATTTCCCCCATCCCAATGTTGTAAAAAGTCTACATCTTACATGTCTCTTTCCCCTGCGATATTTCCTAAAAGTAACACCTTATTATCAAAGGCGTATAAATGATTAATTAATTACTTGTTTGTTTCTTTTTTATTGTGTGTTTGTGTGTTTTATATTTTATTACTTTTTTTATTATTGTTGGTACATTTATTTTACTTTTATCAGCTACCTTTTGGTTTATTGCATTATGTTTTACACTTAGGTCTTGATTCTTGATATCTTGACCCTTGGTTGTTTATGTATGCATTTAAATCAGGTTTTTACGCTTATGACATCCAGTGTCATCATGATTCCTTTATAATTATGGTGCATAATGTCAAATGCAAAATCAAAAATCAAGTACTAGAGGTCTAACAAGAAATGTCATAATAATAAATCTCTTTGTCTACAAATTTAAGCACCATAGCTGAATCAAAATGACTATGTTATGTGATAATAATAATACATACAAAAAATGAGCATATACAAAAAGTCACAACCCTCTTATCATCATTATCTCACCAATATCTCATTATGTTATGCTTCTAATAAATCAACCAATAATTTAATTCGATCAATGATCAAAGATACCCTTCTAGGGTAACTAATTTAGACTAATTAATTATCAAATCCACCCTATTGGGGTAACTCATTAGTCAATCAATCTATATTGCTTCTAATTCTAAGCTCATGGCTTTTGTCCTATTTGGGTAAAGTCAAAGTGTGTTTCTTATCTTGAGATGAATCCTTTCCAATTCCTCCCTCTTTGGGGCCAATCATTATATTTTTAATCATTGAAAATCAAAGTGTGCAAGCATTATCTCATTTGGATTAATCTCATCCATGGATTAATTTCACTCTTCTTCTTACTTCCTCTTCTCTTTTTTGAGAGCCCATCCATGTCTTTCATACCTACATTCCCTCTTCAAGGGGCATCATGGGTCACTAATTATTTCTTCATTTATTTTTTCAACTTTTTTTTAAAGACTTTTTCATTATTTAAAAATATGTTACTTCGTCTATGTCTCATAATGCCTTCTTAAATAGGGGTAAAATGTAGACACTTAATTTTCATCACTTTTGTGTCAAAATAATAATTATAATGACTTTCCACAATAATGCATAAATCTAGTTATAAATTATTAATTAAGTCAATTATTCACATAATTATTGATTTAATCTAAAATTACAATGACACATCCTTGATTAGGATAATGCATCATATTTAAGCATTTAATTAAACATCAACATCCTAAATCAAATAGGTCCTTTGTAAGTGTTATTATAGGATAATTAAATGGATTTTTGATAGGAAAAAGAACATTGCAAAAGGCCACTATTCATCTAATTAAGTATTAATCTTATTTAATCAGTCTAATCTTATTCTAATGGAAAATTCCATGGAGTTGGAATTATCTATTTTATAAATGTACAAATTTAATTATTTTCTCACCCAAGGTGACATCATCATTCTAAGTGTGCAAGTAAGAACTCTTACACACTCTTCCTATTACGAGGAGTCATGATTTGAATCTCTTACATTTATATAACATACTCCATCCCTTTTATTATATAACCCATCTTTCTCGTTTATGAGAATTGAGGACTAATCTTAAGCGTTGTTCTTTATTTTAAGATGGACAATCTGCAATCATTTACCAAACTATAAATGAAAGGGTCTTCACACTCTTTCATAATGACCAACTAGTGTAGTGAAGCTCTACCCAATATTAATTTCATCACTCAAATGAAACTTTCTTGAACCAAACTTACTATGCCAATATTATACTAGAGCTTCACATTCCTCAAGCCAATTTTCAATACATCAAGAGTAGACAAGGGGAAATGTTACCCATGCATGGAGTCAACATTTCCAAAGATATATAGTCTATAATTTGAGCACAAACCTCTTCAAGCCAAGAAGCAAAGGAGTCTCTAATGAAGGTATAATGTATTTTGTGTGAGTTTCAACTTGATTCACCTTTTTTTGATCTTTCTCTATCCTAGTGGATCTAGGCTTAGAATTTTATGTTCTTCAAGTTGTTTTTAATTTCATGTCATTAACAATGAACTCACCGTATTTGGATTCATGTTATACACTTGGAAGCTAGGGATTTATATTGTATAAATTTTGCCTTAACATCCAACATGGTGATGATGAATGGTAGTGAATTAGTTGTTACCTTAGGCAACTCATACACCCTAATGTGGATGCCATCATGAAACTCTATGACAAATGCATGTTACCCTAGATATTCTAGATCATCCTTGGATAATTTGGGGTTTGAGATGATCAATCCTTAGATCTCATTCCACCATACATTGAATCTACTCAACTAGGCATAGTACTTCCCTATCTTGGTCTTAGAAAATGTGGTCATGGGCCAAAAATCTTCATCTAGATTCAGTGAGCCCTTTGGTGACTTCTACTGGGTAATATCATGTATGAGGACTAAGAAATGATATTGAAACACCTGTGATGTTTTAGCGAGGAACTTATTGATTATAGTCATGATCTTGAAGGCCAAAAATTTAGGGTAATTAAAGTTCTCATGCATCCAAATCATATGATAGGTAATGTCAATAACCCATTTTATCACCTATCGTGTGTTCATGGTGGTTTGATAGAATCGTTTGATGATGCACGTAGAAAGAATGCAAACTGATATGTCATCCATCATGTCGATAATAACCCCCATAGATTTCCTAATATAATTTTATTTTGTATTTGAACTAATAGGTTTATATTTAGTTTTATAAGGCAGAAGAGATTTTACTCGATTTGGGTGTCCTATTACTCTCACCATGGTTGCAACATTGATGAAGATGGTAACATCCTAGGAAATATGAACCATGCCCTCATTATATATTAATCAGTGCCTACTCATGTGCCAACCAAATCAAACAAAGTAAAATGGACACAAAAAGAGACCTAAAATAAACATGCATCAAAAAGAGTTCTAAAATATGTGTTGGATAATAATATAAGATAGGACAATTTCGAGGTGTGCTACTATCCAATTAGGGTGATATTTTCCAAAGATAAGAAAATTAAAGAATGAGACTGAAGCAAGATCAAGGATCCCTATGACTCTAAAAAGGATTGACATATAAGACTAATATTTTATAAAAATAGGAAAATCAAAATGGATGAGTGATAAATAAAACATATGAATAGGACACCGCATACAAATAGGAACTTAATTCAACATCAGGATCTCATAAATATAAGAGCTGAAAATACATACTAATTTTATTTGATTAACTAAATTTAGGTGTATACAATTATATTTAATGATTAAATCTCCTATTATGAGTTATACTAACAATTCAAAACATTGAATAAAAGACTTACATAAAAAAATGTAATAAGTAGGGTAGATCATCAAATTTAATCCTTAACTAGAAATATTTTTTAAAACTAAAAACTAATATATTATACTTCCCCATTTAAAACCAATTAATGAAAAACTAGGATAAATAATGATTTTTTTGGTATCAAATAACCACATATAGATAATAAGAAACCTGTTTGAGTTGTTATAGAAGCTGGGTCATAAAGCATATTTGGAAAAAATTGCGAGATTTACAAATGATAAAGAGAAAATAGGAATATTATTTAATTAAAACATGAATAAAAACTCACTCCATTCTTATTTTAAGAATGTACCATCCAACATGTAGAATAATGGATCGTGCAATACATATAACTTTAGCTACTACAAGTAATCTATCTATGTCTAGTTCGGGACTGGAGGATTCAAACTCATGACCATCATCAAAACTTGTGTGGAAAAAAAAAAGGTTGGTCCATCAATAATAACAAAAAAATTAATAAATTATAATATATTAACATTTATAATAGTCTTGTGGTGTTGTTTGATATATTGAGCTCCATTCCAGGTGCAGTCCTAGATTATTTTGCAGCCACCAGGGTAAGAAGTTATGTGTGAGCTTCAAATAACCAAATTAAGTAGCAAAAATAATTCAAAATTTATGAGATTTCAATGGAAGACTAAATTGAGCACTAGATAACTAGCTTTCATGTTGAATAAATGAGATATCTTAGGCAATACAAGAAAATAAAAAAATAATGGTTAGAAGAAAGGTGTAAAGGCATAGTTCAAGAAGATTTTTTTTTGCTGCATGCTTCAACAGGAAGTATTTACATAGAATCACTGAATTACATAAAATGTCAGCATCTCAGCCCATATTTTGGAAATAAACATAGAGAAGATTACAATGATGAGTAAGTGTATATCTAAGTAAGGGGCATCCCTGCCATCAAAGTCACCCAGGGCATGATCCTAGCCTTAACCACTTAAATCTCCATATTGAGTACCTAGAGGGATTTGTACCTTGATGGATGGATATAAGCAACCATCATCCTCACTAGTTGAACTAAAACCCTTTTGGTTCATGAAAAACATTAAAAAATAATAAACAAATTTATGTTCATGGAATGCAATGTGATTAGTATATACAAATTTTAATGTTTGCAGCTACCGTTTAGTTATTTCCTTGTTGTTTATGCTATTTTTATTGATGTGCTCTTGAGTTTAACTATGGTCATTGTCCAGGTTGTGGCCTTTTATCTCTCTTAGCTTGATTTGCTTCTACACCATGACTTTTCCACCCATTTTTTATGATTAACATTGTGCTATAAATTTTCTTTTAAATTAATAGAAGTGCACTTTTCAATCAAATTTTTTTACATCTCATTACAATATTTTGTCTCTCATTACATTGTACTAAAAAATGTAAGAAAACTTGTTTTTATTAGGTGGAGAAATAAAAGTGAAGGCCGATAAGCTCACCTTCATATTCTATTTGAAAAAATGGCTTATGTCTTCAACAAAACTAAGTTTATGGGAATTTTTCTTGATCAAAATAATGAAATCCAACTTAAAATTCTTGGATATAAATATAAGAAACAAAGAGAAATGCATAGGAATATTTAATAGATGATGCCTTAGAGAAATGTAGAGGCATATTTAATAGATGATGCCTTATATAATAGGAAAGGTGACTTAGAGTGCAAGTAATGACACTATGTTCAATACTTGGATGGTGAGGCCTCGTCATCATCTGCCATTGATATTTTGATATTTAGTAATATTTTCTTGGCATGATATTAATTATCTATAATGAATGAACCAATGAGAAGTAGGAGTGGTAAAATATTTAAAACATTTACTAAGATTGTCTTGCCATACCCATTCAATATCCACATTGAAATAACAAATCATCCATGTTTCAATTAATCTATGTTTAGAATAAAAACATGTAGTAGCTTACCTAATAAAATGTATTTGAAATAACAATAATAAATAAACTTTTTATTTACAATAAAATGATATATATTCCCAATGCATATAAATAAAATGTAAAAATACTAATATATTGTAAATGTAAACTAATTTATAATCCATAAAATATTAAAATATGTGAAAATACTAAAACTTAATAAATGTAAAACTAAACTATATTCCATAAAATATTAAAATATCAAATATTATGTGAAAAAATTAAAGCTTTGTAAATAACCAAGTGATGATAGCCTAGCGGTGAGTGAGCTAAGTGTTAGAAGTGAGAAGTCTTAGGGTCTATTCCCTAGGACAACCACTCTCTAACATCATTCCCACACTAAGCTATGATAGTTTATTTCATGAAAAATATCCACAATGTAATGGGCTATCAGCTCGATGTTCAATGTGATAGGGTTTGACATGTGGCTTGAAACCTATGTTCAATGCGATAAGGCAAGTCCATAGTTCATGGCTAGGGATACTGTTCACCATTGGTTTGGGCATTCCAGTTACTAAAATGTTAGCATCCAAAATTTACTCTAAAGTGGCCATGAGGACACCTTGAGGTAGGGGTCAAACTTCTCTATGTGTTCCACATAGATCATAATAGGGTGATTTGGTTGTGGATCATTTGATGAACATTACAAACCCATGCCCACCCCCATTAAGCTTCAGAAGTAGATCAAATAAGAAAAAAATTGAGGAAGCTTTTGATGGGAATCAATGGCAATGGTGGTGATAGAGTCAGTGCAGGTGATAGATTCAACATAACACAATACAGAGGAGAGATCACAACCAAAGGGGAAGCTTAGGTTTTCTATGTAGGCATTTGGATTAAGCACGAAGGGGCATAGGAATTAAAAAGGACAAGGAAGTGATTGATCTAGTGGAGAGGTAGGAGATGAGGATGGAAGTGAGGAGAAGAACAGTGCAGGTTTTAGGGAAAGTCTGGTGGAGTGAGGGTCTTTGGCTAGGCATTTTAGGGGTAAGGGTTGATGCAAATTTTAATATTCAGATCAAATTTTTTTGAACTTTGAGTAGTTGGAAACAAGGTTTGGTCTTCCTAAGGTCATTTTAGGGAAGAACCAATTAGATGTTAATACTAGATTTTCAAAAGAAGTGACCTCTCAAGAGGAGAGAGAAGCTAACATTTCAAAAAGAGAGGCTAGGGTTTCAAAGGCTTTAGTGTATTTATACTGCATTAACAACTCTAAGATATTTCATACTTGTGGATCCTTTTGTAAAGAAGCTATCCTCAAGGTTCAGCTTGGTTTAGACCCTAATCTAGTTCTTAAAAGTTAGTTTCCTTCAAAAAGGTCCCCTGTAAAGGAAATAATTGACGAGGAAGGTTTTAAGGGGAATTCAGAAGCAAATTATTCATAGGATGAAACTCTAAAAATGACTTTCCTAGGTGATGTTCCCTTAATTTTTTTGATATTTCTCCCATTTTAGATATATCAGATTTAGACCTTGTAATGGTGGGCATGGAAAAAGGAAGCAAATATTTGATTGGTAGATGTGTTAAGAAATGATTGTCATGGGAAGTGCTTCAGCAATAGGCAGCAGGATCCTAGCCTTCGTTGAAATCTCTTTCTATTTCCATGTTGTCTAATGGTTTCCTTTTTCTGTAATTTTTTTTAGTGAAAGACAAAGATTTTGTGTGGTCAAATGGACCTTGGTTTGTAGGCAATCAAGGTGTGTTTTTATGCCCATGGGCCCCATTATTTGATCCAGATTCTTCAGTTATTTTGTAAGCCCCAGTATGGGTAAGATTTTATAATTTTCCCTTAGCCTTGCATGATCCTGATCATTTCAAATTGTTGCTAAGTAAATTGGGAGTTTTTGTTAAAATCAAAGAATCTGTAGAAACTAATATGAATTTTGTTAGAGTGTGTATAATGGTAGATTTATCAAAACCTTTGTATCATTCTGTTAAAATCTCTTCTTCCCATGGAGTGTGGTCTCAAATTTTTAACTTTAAAGGTCTCCCATTCAGATTCTTCAAATGTATTAAATTGGATCATAAGATTGTCATTTGTCTTGAGAAGGAGTTTAAAGGTTCCCATGATATGATTATTCAGAAATGGGTTATAAAGATTGGTTTCCTGAATAAATATCTAGTTCATAATTTGTTTTTTTAGCTAAATCTTAATAAGTTGAGGTTCCATATTTGGGAGCCTTTCAGGAGGATCAACAACATCCTCAAAATAATGAGGCTCTAGTGGCTATAGAGGATTTGTTGGATTTGGTGTAAGGGAAACCTTCTTCCTATAAGCTAGTTAAGTAAGTAAATGTTTTGAAATCTAGGCCAGAGGATTTGGATAGATTGTTTTCTATAGTGGACAACCCCATAGAGAAGGAAAATTTAGAAGAGGAAAGGAAAGGATGGGAGGAAGAAGAGGAAGAGCTAGCAAGTAGGGATATTATATCTATTTCTCAAAAAGAAAGTACGTTAAAGACTCTTAACTATGGGCCAAAAGGGAAAAGAAGGAAAATGAAAGCAAAAAGGTTATAATTGGATGCTCAAAATTATATTAACGATTACACCCAATGGACCATGTAATCATTGTTGTCCACTAGAGGTAGACGATTAAAAGCATTAAAAGGATGATTTGAGGTCTGGATTCATGGTGTTTTTATTTTATTTTGCTGAATAATTTTTTTTTTCATGCTTGGTTCTTAGCTTAGGTGTTTAAATTTAATTTGGAACCCACTTTTAACCTATGATCTTCACTATTTTGTTGGGATTTTTAAGGTTATTAGTCACACTCCATTTTTTTGGTTTCAAATTAGTTAGGGAGACTGGATCTCCTACTATGTTCCAGAACAATTTTTGGCTCTGGTCAAAAGCTAAAGTGGGACAAGGACCCTTTTAACCCTGACATCGACCTAAAAAAATTAAAAAAATAAAGATTTGTAAATGTAAAACTAAACTATATTAGTTAAAATATTTCTATATCAAATAAACCCTAATAAGTGATAACATTTAAAATGGACAATAAATGGAGAGGTTATTGTATGTATTGTGAAAAGTCAACTATTGTTCTGTCCAAACTACAAAGGAACATTCTCCTCTAACCCTATTATTTAAGAAATCCCCAACAACGGGATTGAAATGTAGTTATGTAGGACATAATACTCGTGTCCATAATGAGATTACAACTTTGAATTATTTTTCATTATCTATGGTTACCGATGCTTCTCGAATGATCTCCATATATAGTCTTTTTGGTTTAGTTATTCCATTCTAAAGGCTAGTATGTTGTTTCATATTTTTAATTAAAGAATTATGCTAAATAAAAAGATTAAATAATATCTCTAAATGGGTGAGATAAAATGATTTGAATTTTATTTCTCTACCTTTTAATTGAACAAATTTATGATATAAAATGGTTTGAATTTTCTTATAATTAGAAGGTTAGATTTAATAAATAAAATTATGAGTACAAACATCTTAAATATATTTATGTGAAATATGTTGAGAGATATCAATTTCAAGTTTTTGTCTGGAACTTTTCACATATTACATTGATTAATAACTCTATTACTTTCTCTCAAAATTTACCATTGACTGATGACAATGGTATCTGTATGCATATAAATTCTCTCACTTCATTTAATGTCACTAATATCATTATTAATCAACACTAATTTTTTTTATCTAATTTATCTCATATCCCCCATCAATATTTATTCATTCACTAACTATAGTCTTATCCCACTTCTTCATTAATTCTCTTAATCATCTCTTATCTTATCCTAATCTACACTTATCTATTATTTGGGAATTTAAAATTCCCATGGCCCACCTACTAGCCTATTCCTAGGCTCTCCTACACCCCTAGTCCCTAATTACCCACCTAATCCCTATCTAATCCCCTACCTAAACTTAATTAACCCCTAAGAGGATTCTTGAATTATCCAATTCTAGAATCCTCTCTATTCTCACCCTTCCTCTCTAGAAGCCTCTAAATCTAGAGGCTTCCAAGGAACTTTTAATTCCTTTTAATCCTTCCCTCCTTCCTGTATTTAAATCTACCCATCCCTTCATGGAAGGTAACTTGAATTCTCATGCCATAACCATGATAATCTAGCAAATAGAGGAATCCATAACATCTTCATGCCAATCCAATCCTTGAATCCATCATCAACATTATTTATCAAGCAACATAATGTCCAATTTCTAAGTCTAAGGTAAATCTCAATCCATTATTCTTATTTTTGATCCACGTAATATTGGTTTAGAGAAATTAGCTTTAGGATTAGAATGCTAGTTTGAATTTTTTGTTCATCTATTTGTATTTGATTCTAATGGCTCTAGATCTTACTTAGGTAGTTGGATTTTTTGAGTAGATTTAGGTTAATTGCATGATCTCAAATTCATATTGCTCAAAATTTCCATACTACATTTTGGTGACCACAGTGGGACCAACACTCCTAATTTAACAATTTTACATCCTAGAAGTGTCTTTGACAATTTGTAGGTCTGTTTGGACAAAAAAAATTCTAGATTTTGACAAAATTTTCATGCACAGGTGATATTTATGACATTGCTATGCAACTTGTGACTTTGTAGTCATTTTTTTACCACAAAAGTTATCATTTTGCACTAGCTATTAGGTTTTAACTGCTAATAGTCTTTATTTTTGGTAGGATTCCCCTATCATGCAATACCAATATTTTAAAAGTAGCAATGTTCTACTTTCAAAAGTGATATATTTGATTTCATCATGATTTTGTCTAACCACTAATAGGTTTTTTCACAAGTTATTATTCATCTACAATAACGTGACTTCATGAATGGCATTATTGCCCTGTTAATTATGATTTTGCATCTTTAACTATGATTTTATAGGGTTCTAGTGTTAGGCATAACTTAGTAAATTTTTTATTATTATCTATCATCTTATAACCCTTGTGTGCTTGCATTGGGCATTTGGTATTGCAAAAAATATATTTTTTCCTCTATGTGTAGGGTCCTTAATGTACCAGGTAAGCCCCAGGTCATGACATCGCTAGTCTTAGACTCATGGTTTTGACCTATGAATCATGATATTATGACCAAAGTCATGATATTGTGATCTTTTTGATAAAATTACTAATAATTGTCCATTATCTTTTGAACTACAACTTTAGTTTTTTTCTATTTTGTAGGAACCAATAGTCATCTAATCCTCATATAAACCTCCTTTGGCATCTTGTTTAAGTTATTTGGGTCTTAATAGAAATTTTGGCTAACCACATTTTGTAAAAAGGTTTTTATCTCTGCAAACTTGCTATGAATTAACTAATTTATAGGCTCAAATAAGAGAGGCAAAGGCAAGGAGGTCATTTGAAGTCAAAACAAACATAGTCCTTAACCTTTTTCATATCTTCTACAAAACCACAAATCACTAATTCATGAATTTGATCTTAGACTTATGGTATTGCATCCATATTAGCGATATTGTAATTTTGGAACTAATTTTGTCTAATGGTTTGTTATATTTGAATTATATAGGGCAAACCTAGGATAAAATGTAATTGAAAACACTTTCTATTCTTCAAATTGTTTAAGATTTTGTCCATATCTTAATATCCTTTTATAAAATATTGATACATCATTCTAAGGCTAATTTTTTATCTACAGTAAATTCTTAGGCATTTAAATATCTTAGGAATCTAGGTTAATTTGATCATATAAACACCTATATTTTGGTCAAAAGTCTAAAATTTTGAAGTCTTAAACTTTTGTGCAAAATTGATAATCTTGCAATCATGATTTTTCCTTACAAATCATGATATTTTACTAATAGTCATGATTTTATAGTTTGACCATCATGGTTAATTCCCTATTTCAAAATCATAACTCACAAATTATGATATTGCATTGGTAGATGCAATATTACAATATGAAGTTGTGATTTTATACTGATTTTTGCCTTCAAAATTATCTTTTTTGAGTACATTTTTAGAGTCATTTTCAATGATATTTGAGTCATTTTGAGCCTCCCACAAGGCTCAAATTTACTTTAGCATTAGGGGATCCACCCCTTGACCCCGCCCTATACTGTAATAAGGAGTGCACTTGGGGCACTCCCCACTAACCCATAAGGGGATCTCCCCCTTGACCCCACAAGGGGTGATACCCCTTGACCCTGATGGGGGCTACCACCCCTAGATCCCTGAATTGTGGCCCACTCACCCAAAGAAGTTATAGAGCTAAATCATGACTTTTCTAGGGTGTTTTTCTTAAGGCCTATTAAACTAACATTTTAATTCTTATAAGGGTGAATTTTGATTTGGATGACATCATATTTTACAGGTCATATTTTATTCTAACATTTTGTCTTGTAGTTTTCCCCTCAAGATTATTGATCAAATTACTAATCATTTGTCTTGCAAGTTGCCTCTTTAAAAGTGCCTTTTGAAACTACTAATCATTTTCTTACATGCCACCTATCAAAGACTCTTTTTGGCATTTTGAAAATCATTTTTTAATCACTTTAATCATCTTGTATATATCTCTTTAACCATTTTAAATTATTTTGTCTTGTATTTCACATCTAATTAATTAGATAATTAACCCCCTTTTGGTCAACTTTTTTGTCACTCAAGGGCTATGGTGGTGTATGCTCTCCTCCTTACATCCTTGTGGTGATTCTTGGAGGATAAAAAACAACTAATAAACCCTCCCATTTTTATTTTTATGGGTTGGTGGAGTGGATTTCATCACCATGCACTAGAACAAACTCCATTTTTTGATGGAGTATAAATATCAGGGGAGCTATCATTAGGTGCTAAAGTAGAATTCCCCATAAAGGGTTCTTTGTAGTGAGGGGCATTTAAGCTCCAATACTCAAATTAGTTAGAATACATACTATATGAACTTGGGCCCCACTATACCTTCATGTATATCGAGGGCTCCCATAGAAACCCTTATGAAAACCTAACATAGGACCTTTTGACCATAACAGGGGATTTTCTATCAAAATCAGTATCAGCTCCCAAGTGATCATCATGTTTAGATGGGGTTGAGAGGGTTTGAGAGATTCTATACTAGGTCACCAACCTAAAGCCTCACCCATAAATCCATTAGATGGTGTAGTCATCAGGTTACACACCCTTGAGTTTACTAATCATAGGTTTATAACTTACTTGATTTGGTGAGTGTCATGTTGGACCCATGCTATTTGTGAGCCAAGTCAGCCTCATAAATAAACCTATACACTCCTATCTAGGTATTTTGCACATATCATCTTATATATCTTCACTTCAACATTATATCCTCTTATACATCCTTGTCAGCATCCCATTGTATATATTATCATTTGTACATCCTTTTACATGTCTCATACTATCTCCCATCACCACCTTATCTTAATCCCATCCTAGTCTAATCATATCCACTCATCATTGGTTATACCCCCATCACCTACATATCCTAATCACATCTTGTCATCTAAATCTTGTCGTAAGTCCACTCTATCCATAATCAATCATTTGGCTTGACCTTGCCTTCACCTAGTCACCTCATCCCCCATCTACTCTAACCTCATCCCATCTTACCCTAGTTGGATTTTTAGGTCACATACTTGTACAAATCATATTCACCATCATTTCATCACCACTTTCTTTCCATTTATCCTTAATCACATAATCCCATCCCATACTGGGAAAATTAGTCCAAGGGCCTGAGCTATTCCTTCTTATCCATCCATATAATCCTATCATGCTAGTCCACTATCACTCATCATTTGGTTAAATATCATACCTAGTCAGTATCTTGCTAGCATCTTATCACTTTTTCATTTTCAATTTAGCATCTAGTCATCAACAATCTCTATCTTGCCTACTCATAACTATCACCCATTTGAACATCATCTTGCTAGTTTGAACCTGGACACCCATCAAATCCTTAATCCTTTTGCTAGCTTGATAACTAAGCATTGTTGATAGGTCACTAGCCCTTATTGTACAATTGATCTAAAATTTGATCCTTATCCTACATAATCTCAATCAAATCTCATCCATCTCATCCTCATCAAAACTTATCATACTAGATCGATCATTCAAACCTACCTTGTTCAAGAGACCATATCTAATCCTTAGTCTACCTCTGCATCTACCCCCTTCATCATCCATCTATTATCATCCATACCCATGGGTTTATACCCCATTATCATATAAAAATACATATTTACCAAAAAGTATGAGATATTCTTGTGGTTCCTTAAGATGGGTATCCCACTTCTTGAAGGTCTTAACCCCATTAAACTCATTTCTCCTCGAGTTCAAACCCATTCATGTGGGTTCTATTCAAATCCTTTTCCCACTAGTCACAATCCATTATCCACCCATTCCTACACTAGAAAAGGGAATCCTATCCTATACCCCTCATCTATAACCAATCCATCCACCCAATCATGTCAATAACCATCTAATATAAAGTCCAATGCTTCCACATCTTAGGTTCAAAGTGAAGAGAACCCCTATACTTCTCTTCCTATATCCTTAGAATCCCTTTTCCAACAACTTGTCACCACTAACATGGTGGTATATCTAACCATAGGACATCCTAATCCTACCAAGTCTAAATAATCTGGGTATAAAGCTAATCAATATTGTGCATATCACTGAACCTAGGGGCATACCATTAATCGATGTTGACATTTCCAAGACTATGTCCAAGACCTAATCAACCATGGTGACATAGAAATTGAGGATGAACTAGATGCATCTATATCCTTAGGTGAATAAGAATAAGAGTTCCAAGATTCCATTCCCAATCATGATCAATCCCTTCCTTTTCCAAGCCAAGGTCAAGACACCACATCCATCTTCCATGGTCCCCCCATCTTTGACAAATCCTCCATTAAAGATGAGTTTATTGCCCATGAACTTAGTCTTCATAATTACTTCCATGGGCATATCTTTGTCAAACCCATTGTCCCTCTACCATCTTCCCCTCACCCATCATATCCCAAACCCCATGTTGAGAAGTCAATCATGGATAATGAATCTTCTACTAGCAACATTGCATCTTATACATCAGAGTTAGCATCAAAGTCAACACAAGTCTTATCTACATTAGGATCATGTTTGACATTAATATCTAAATTAGATCCCTCATCATAAATGTCATCCCTTATTGATATTATATCATATGCTAATAATGCCTATCATTTTTAGGATACCTCTAATCTATATACCTCCAATACATCACCAAGCATACCTTTGGATCCCAATCAGGATGATGAATTAATAATAAAGTTTTTGAAATATTTATACATTTAAGAGTATCCAAGTGAATCTAATCCTACTTTGTATGTGTATACTATAGTTAGTCTTAGTGATCCTTTTGCTGACCTTGAGGAGATTTTCTTTGATGTAAAAACTAGGTCTCCTAAGAACCCCTATAATGACCATGTTTCCACATCACCAATCATTTACCTCATCACATCATATCCCCCACCTTCATCCATAATATACCCATTTATTCCTACCAATGATCATTTAATCACCTCCCTCCATAGGGATGAACAAGAACATACATCATTGGACCCTTCATATTGTAATATAATGTGTGATACCCATACAAAGGTCCAAGACCATATTCCAAAAGTCAATCATAATAGTCAAGTCATATTCTATCCCATAAGTCAAAGTCAAGAATAATCAAATCATTGGCCTATTCATAAAGTGTCTTCCCCTAGTGAAGCCCAATATTAGACACTAATGGATGATCAAAGTCAAAATATTCATCATCTATCAAGTTAAAAATCAATCTCCTCTGGTGAAGTCAAAAACTAGGTACCAGTGGGAAATCAAAATATAATCCAGTCAAAAGATCAAAATAATATCAAAATAACTATCAACATGGTTGATAATACATCAAATAATTAGATCAAAGATAAACTACAAATTCAAAACATCTTGGATCTCTTGCAATCCTTTATCATATAAGACCAATCAAATGAGGAAAGTCTAATATCTCCAATGATGTGTGTGACTCCTACTCCTGATCCCTAATCACCCATCACACCATCCTATCATGTTATTATTCTCCATTCTAATCCAATAAACCCACATCAACATCATGATATAATCTAATCCATACCTTCTATCACCTTCTCAGGCAATATTGTCTTTCATTGGGGTGATGAAGATACCTGGTCTAAATATCTAGAGGAGTCTCAATCAAGAATCACCAAAGATCACATAGACCCCAATACATCCAATAGTGACAAAATGATCTTAGCATCACATATATCTAGAATAGGTATCGGTTACTGATCCAACAAGTTCCAACATTCTTGCATCTTATACCCACATCTAATAAATTGAGATGCCCCAAAAAATTTAAAAAATCAAAAAAATCAAAAAATAAAATAAAAAATGATTCATCCAATGGTGAAAACCAATCTTCTGGCACCTTGGGCAAGTACCATGATGAAAAACAATTTTTGATGTCATGGTAAAATAATCTATTATCTGCATTGTACCTCAACACTTGGGGGCAAAATCTAACCATCTCATCCATCAAACCCATCCATTTCACCCTTGTCTATATTATCCCTTGGTCCATTATTCCTACCCATCATCTACCATCCTATATTGCATCTCATTATGTCAAGAATTCCCTTACATCTTTAGATTCATAAGGGAATGGAATCCATTTTGAGAAATGTTTTAGAATCATCTTGTGATATCCTCCAATAGATACTTAGGCAACTAAACATCTAGTTCTTTTAGGATGTGGTAATTTACAATCCTTAGTCCCTTATTATTTGGCCCTCATCCCCTTTTCCACATCACCCTTATCCCATTTTTCATCCCATTCATCATTCCATCCATCCTCATCCAGGTGACTAGGCTTGGTATTGCCTTTGCTAGTAACCCCATATGTATAGTGTACATACATATTCCAAAAATGCCTTAAAAATTGAAATATGTCAAAAACCCCAAAAATCATAAAATTGGAAAAAGCCAAAAAGAGTCCATCATGTCTTGTATTATACCTAGACCCTTCATTAAATCCATCTCCACATCTTTCATATTTCCCAATCATGTCACCCATGTTCTTTTTCTAAATAAGGGGAAAATCTAGTCTATATCAAGCTAGCATTGACTTAGTCTCACTTTCACCTTCTCAGTCTTACATCTCTCATATCAATATCAAAATCCTCATCCCAATCCAAATTCAAGTCCCCCATACCTAAGTACTCATCTAAGTCCCTTAGCCTAATCCTAATCTATGTCCACATCCATATCCTTACCTAAGTCCTAATCCTAATCCAAATCTAAGTCTATCTTAAGTCCAAAATCACTTCATGATCATTCTAGTCTAGCTCATCACCCACTCACTCATCCCATCATTAGACAACACGTTGTGACATTGAATGTAGATACTTGTGTGTGTTACTTGTCTTCTCTTTATTGTTTGATTTATTTGCATGGATTTTGTCATGTTTGTCTTATGTTTTTTTACATCATATCTATTTTTGTCTATTGGGCAATGAGCGAGGATGCTATGAGGTCACCAAAGATATAATGATGCTTATAAGTGCCCTCGATGATGCAAATTTCACTATTTTCCCATGCACTTTGGCATCATTTCCTCTTGATCATATTTATATCATAAGGCATACTGTCAATTTTTATATTTAATGGATTGCTTAGACTATGATGAGCCTTATGACAACTATGATGGCTTGATCACCTATACCCTCATCATTTATCTAATCATCTCATCATCCTTATTCCCATCATATAACTAACACCCAATATTTTATCCTCATCTCATCATCTAAGTCATATATTTTAATCACTAACATCATCATCTAATCTCCAATCATCATCATCATCAACTTCTTCTCCATAAATTTTTATTTATCCTTGAGTTAGAACCACATTAGCCTAAGGTCTTTTCAAACTATGTAGGCGATAATCTGTCACTTTTTAGTGCCCAAGGATAGCTCAACCACTCTCATATATCTCTTCATCATTCATCATCACATATATAATGTCTCTCATTCTCATCACTTTTTGAATCAGTCAAATCCTTGAGCTATAATGTCAATTATTCAGCAATCAATTTATTGATCAATCACCATCCTCATGATCATCCTCTTTAATCTTTTTGTCAATCACTTGCACATATTGATTGGGCCTGACATATCACAACATCCATCTTTTATTCTATTACTCATCCATTATCACTGATTGGTCAATTTATCATTTATCACTCCTTTGCATGTGTACTTTTTAGGCACACCATCATGATTAATCACATTATGGCTCATTGAGTTGACACAATGCAGTCTGTTGGTCACTCGATCACATCACTCTTATTTTTCATTTCCTTCATCATATCATTTAACTTTATCTTTGAGTTACACCCATTATTAATATTATCCAATCATCATCTTATCCTAGCTTATAGCTCTCCCTTGTATGTCCTTACTTGGGATACATCAAAATCTTGTGGCCTTTTAATCCTATCCTCATCATGTTATGGTTGATTCCCCTTTGAGATGTGTTGACAATTATGAAAAAGTAATCTTTACTCTCTTTGCATGTCTTTTCGAAGGGCATCATCAATATTTAGCTCATTGCTCAAGTTTAATTCACCTTCTTCATCATCTATTTCAATAATTAACATCCCATCCCATCATCTATCCATCACATCCCACCCATCATTTCTTATTTCAGGTGGCCATCTATCTCATTCTTCCCCACATGTCCCCTCAAGGGGGCATCATAGTCAATAATATCATTTCCACTAACATTATCTACTAACATTTATTCATGAAATGGTTTTTATTTGAAAGACCATTACTCTTCCACTTCACTCCACTCATAGTGCCCTTTCAAAGAGGGGCAAAAGGTATGCATCTAAATTTGCTTGCTTCATTTAACATCACCAATATCACTATTAGTCGACACTAATTTTGCTTATCTAATTTACCTCATCTAATCTTTTCCTAAAATCATCCCCTTCTAATCATTTATCTCATATCCCCCATCAATATTTCTTAATTCACTAACTATAGTCTTATCCCATTTCTTCATTAATTTCCTTATTCATCTCTTATCTTATTCTAATCCCCACTTATCTATTATTTGGAAATTCTAAATTCCCATGGCCAACCTACTAGCCTATTCCTAGGCTCTCCTACACCCCTAGTCCCTAATCACCCACCTAATCCCTATCCAATCCCCTACCTAATCCTAACTAACCCCTAAAAGGATTTTAGAAATTTTCAATTATAGAATCCTCTCTATTCTTAAATACTAAACTATTCCAAAAAATATCTCATTTCAGTCACATTGGTAGGATTTGGCCACTTCAAGATGGCCTCTACATTATTTGGATAAATCCTCAATTCTCTATCTCCAAACACATGTCCCATGTAGACAAGCTATTTTTTAGCAAACTCACATTTTTTCTCATTCAACATTAACTTTTTCTCTTTAAAATCTTACAATAATTTTTTAAGATGATCAATATGCTCATTAAAAGTTATACTAAAAAATATAATATCATCAAAATATACAAGGATAAAGGAATCAACTAATGGCATTATTACCTCATTCATCAACTACATGAAGATAGTTGGTGCATTGCATAGATTGAAAGGTATAACCAACCACTCATAAATCCCTTTTATTTTTTTGAAGGTTTATTTCCAAATGTCCTCTTCCTTAAGCTACAGTTAGTGAAACCCATAATTCAAATTAAGACTAGTAAAATACTTCGTATGTTGAAGTTGATCAAGAATATAATCAATCTATAGAAGAGGGCACCTTTTCTTGAAGGTTATATTGTTAAATGATATATAATCAACACACATTCTCTATGAACCATATTTATTACGTACTAAAATATAGGAGAACCACATGGATAAGTATTAGGATGGATTACATCTTGATTATTCATAGATCATAATATTATTTTACCTCATTAACATCTTTCAAGGATTGCCTATATAACCCAAGTTTTTAAAATGGAATATTGGATAGCAAATAAATTTTGTGCTCAATAGACCTAGCCAGTGGTGACCTTATAAAATCTTTGAAAACCTCTTGAAATTTTGTACCAACTCTTTTATACATTTCTTCTCTTTTTTAGTAAGCATGATACATGAAGTCTTATGTGAAACCATTTATTCATCTTGCATATGTATTAAAATAAGTAAAGAAAACTTCCCACTAGCATTAATAATCTTACTATCTTCAGAGGCACTTACCAAAGAGATTTTAGAATCACCTTTTTAGACTGAAATAATGTATATTTTTCCATCTTTCACCAAATAGTATTGGTTGGCTCTCCTCATGAAGATATAATCCTAGATATATAAGTAAGGGCTTTCTAACACTACACCACACATTTCAAGCAGCACACCATCCACTATAAATTCATCAATGAAAAGTGTTAATACCAAACTTAACTCTGCATTACTTGAATACCCTGATGTATATATCTTTCTTCACCCAACCCAAATCATATGGGCTTGGATGATTGTAATTCTCTATCTTCAATTTATCTACTAACTCTTTACTTACCAAATTTTATTTTGAAAAGTATAAAAAATAGCATCCACTTTTGTTTTCTTCATTTAAATTTTGATATGGAAAAACTTAAAAAAATTATTTTATTGAGCACTAATACTACCTAAACATACCTCTCTATTAATTATGGTACAACATAGAGTGTCATCCACATTACAATTGCAACCAATATTCTCACCTTGGATAAAGAGCATAGTCTTATTCTTTTATTTTATTAAAATTTGGGATTAAGAAGGTTTAAATCTTTAACTTAAAAAAATGTTATGTAAAATTAAAATGTATAAGATAAACATAAATTAAGCATTTTTGATTTGGAAGTTGATATATTTAAAAATATGCTAAAAGGGGAAATGCATAGAAGAATAACTTAGATGAAAATTAAACATGTAGAACTATGAATTTGTTTGTAAAATTTGTTACAAATCTATATGAGGTCATTGTGATATAGGAATAGGGATTCACATATTCTTAGGACATGGGTGATTTATTTAGATAGGGGTGTGTTTTGTTGATGTCAGCATCTAGTAGGGTTTTAGATATTTTTGAAAATATGGGGGATTGTGCATTTGTTTGTAAGCTATGTGTATGTGATCATATATGTGTGATTTAATATGGAAGCCACTGTGTACCTTATTATTTACTTGGAGCCCTATCTTAATAGACAATGATGGATAAATGTAATAAATAGGAAAAAGGGGTTAGTGGTTGAAGTTTTGATTGACCTTAACACCTTATTTGTTTGGTGATGGCCACATACCAATATTCTTAAGAGGGATCAAACTTCATCTAGTTATAAAATGTTATGATGGTGTGTGTGAAATGCCAGTGTAATTCTATATGTTGGTCCAATCTTGGTGTGATTATATTATTTAATAATGACCTATGACCTTTAAATGGTATGCTAACATAGCTCAGGGATCTTTAAGCTATAGGAACTCAAAATTGGGATGAATATGTGTTTTTTTTCCTAAATGTACAGTTAGATATTTTGTTGCATTAAAATCATGAGCATATTGTATATAAAATGGTTAGAAAATTATCATATCCCAATTTTTTATATATCTGAGAGTTGTCATTACTCAAACTTGACATTTATTTTAGCATATTTCATATGATGATGGTTGGAATACTTGCTAGTTACACTTGTTTAGATTATTTATATGATTACCATGATATGTTCATTATAGTTGTTTAGATTGTTGACATGATTATCATGATTAGTTAATTATAGTTTTTTATATGGTTATGTGCATGTGATGTTATAACTTGTTCATATATATTGTTGATGTCCTATTATGTGATTGTAGAAAACTGATAATTGAGTTAGGTTGTGTGTGGATAATTAGTAATATTATAATAGATGGGTTATGATATATTTTAAGATTCTAAAGACCACCAAATATTTTTGGAATTTTTTTGTTCTATGAAATTCTTCACTTTCCTTCAAGTATAATGTTATTTTATTCTAACAATGCTTAAGGCTCTTGGTTTTGGCCAATTATTCTTCTTGACTATCCAAACTCTATTTTTTGATGCATGAGTCTACCTCACCATTAGTGGCCACAAATATAATAACATTGGACTATTTTACTCCTTCAGATAGGGTTTCCTTCTTTCCTCTACTTTATATGTTTTAGTTGTTGAGGCTTTCAATTATTTTCTCACTCACGTATTAGATCAAAGACTTATAAGGGTTATTTTATTCGTAATTATTTTTATTATCTCATCAATGGGAATTTTACAGATGATACATTCCTCACTCTTGAGGAATAAGAAGCTTCTTTCAAAGAGATGCTTCGATCCCTTGACATTTTTTGAAAATATTTAAGGTCTAATCTATAATGGGCCAAAACCCAATGTTACACATAGATCATGATTCCCTTGCCAGAGTTGATCCATCATTATCGGTGGAAGTGGATATAGAAATGATAAATATTCAAAATTATTGGTCAACCTTTTAATTTTGATATATTTCCTTTGGAACTATGGTAATATGTCATTGATAGAATGGAAAATAAAATGTCTTTTTGGATATCCAAAATGTATGCACATAATATTTTCAAAATTTATCAATTATTGATACTTTATCTCTTGTAAGAACCCATCTAGACTTAATCTCTTTGAGTGCACACCTTAAAGGGTGCACCAAGAAAGGGGTGGGTAGACCACTAGTGCTTCATAATATTTTTGTCCCCTATCTCATGTCTTGATATCTACACAAATATCTCTTATACAATTCCCTAAGTTTTTACTCTACCATTACACACTCCTCTAAATAATTCACCACCTTAATTAGCCTCTACCTAAGACAAAAAACTTTTTAAAATTTATCAAATAATGTGAGACTAGGTCTACCTTATAATTAAATTATATTTACACATTATAGGACTATGTTGGCCTTTAGCTAACCTAGTCTAGGACCTAACTTGATTTTATTAATTAACAATATAAGGTCGCTTAGGGCCAAAACTATCCATTAAAATTTAAAAAGGGTTTAGGGTTAGATTCAAATATATATACACATCATTTTCATCATTTTAGAGAGGAAAGAAGAAGAACATCATATATTATGCATCTACTTATCTACCATTCTACTTTAGGAGCATTGATTAGGGTTTCAATACTATAATTGGAGATATGAATCTTGTCTTATGGAGAAGTATTTTAGATGCATAGATAAATTGTGTAGCCTAGAGATTACCTATCCTTGTTATCCTTACATACCACAATGATCTCTTTCTAATCACCTTGGCCAAGGGAGAGATTAAGGCTCGATGGCTTCATCTTCAAAGGCAAGTATTCCTATCTTTTTTCATCCTTTTTCAACGTAGATATATTTGCATTTGTTATATTATATATGTATGAAATCAAAAATTCATCATGTCTATAAATCAATCCTAGCTTGAAGAAGATAGAGCATACGTACACTTCTGATTGGGAATAAATTTATTAAGCAGGAGCATGACCAATATGGGGATTTGCTAGACATGATTAAGGGATCACTTGTCATAATACACCATGATAGGAAGGGTTCAAAATACTATAGTCTAAAACAATCATGCAACAACCCTAAAAGAGTCTTATGTTTAATATTCACTCTATATCTAATAAATAAGAAAGTAAATCTAATCTAGTGCACGCCAAAGCTTGTGACACAAAGTGGGGGTTAAAAATTAAAAAAACTAAACTAAACATGCATAGAAGAAATATACTCATGTCAATGTATATGGAATCCCAATACATGGGAGAGAAGTATAATTGCATTATCTATCTACTCTCACAAAGGAGAAATAAAGTTAGGAATACTTACCTTGAAGACAAACCCATCGAACCTCAATCTCTCCCTTGGCCAAGGTGATTTGTAAGAGATTGTTGTGGTATGTAAGGATAAAAAATACAAATCATCTCTAGGATACACAACCTATCTATGCATCCAAAAGACTTCTCTATAAGACAAGATCTGTATCTCCAAAGAAAGTATGCAACCCTAAGATTTATTCTTCAAGTAGAATGGTTAATAAGTAGATGTTAGTTCACATTTATTCTTCTTCACTTCTATATCTTCAAATGGTTGGAAATGAACTTGTATATATAAGTGTATCTTTCCATAAATGCTTATAAATATGTTGGTTATATAGGGTTGACCCAGTCAACCCTCTATGTTTTTGAGAGATAAATCACTAGGTCTCAAGTTAGGTCAGTCAAAGGGATACAAAAATCCAAGTGAAAAATATCCATAAATAGTATAGGTTTGAACCAATTGACTCTGTATAGTAATCAGATGTTGAAAACTATACAGGGTTAACCTAGTCAACCTAGTACAATCAACTAGCAAAAGGGGGTCAAGGTAAGAAAAAGTAGGATAAAGATATGACAAATGTTTGGAATGGGTAAAATAGAGAATAATAAGCTTAGCATAAATGGTTTTAGGAGACAAGTGTGTAGATGTCAAGTGGAAAAAGGGACAATAATCTTATGAAACACTTATGGTCTACCCACCCCTTTCTCGGTGTACCCCTTAAGGCATGCACTTAGAGAGATTAAGACTTGATGGGTTTCTGTAAGATACAAAGTGTCATAAATCAATAAAAATTTGAAAATATTTGTGTGTATACATATGCCCCACTAGAAGTTCATCGTGTGTCATGTAAGTGTAACATGGGATGGTGCTTCGAGATAAAACATGATAACACACAATGTTTATGCTAAGTAAAGTGCAATAAGTAGCAAACAAGATAAATGAAAGGATATAATTGAAAAAAACATACCTTTACTTACCTTAATGCTGTAGATAAATAAGTAGACTGTAATATATGTGGTGTCTAATGTGAAGAACACTAGGTGAACCTATAGAAGTTAGTGCAAAAAATATCCAAAAATCAAAAACTTTTAGAAGATAGGCATATGGTAGTGAAAAATGAGATAGTAGAGATAAAGATATGAAGGATTTAGGAAAATTAGAAAATTAGGATTTTTAATGCAAGGTGAGAACCAAAAGATTGAGGGAGAATGAATGACAAAATGATGGCAAATGAATGACAAATGATTATCAAATGAATAATAAATGATTGTAGAACAATATAAATCACATTGGAAAGTATGCAAAATATAAATGGCAAAAAGGAATGTAGAACATACTAAATCACATTGGGAAGCATGTAAAATATGAATGACAAATGAAATATCCATGCAATAAAACTTGAAAAAAGATATGTAAGAAAGGGAAAAGTAATCTCATGTAAGATAGACAAAAATAAAAACATGAAAGACTAAAAATGAAATGTAATTGAAGATGTGAGACAAATAGGAAGAAGGAATACATAAAGAGAAACATGTAGTAATGGAAAATGTCATATGTAAGATAAGTTAAGTCCACAAAAATAAAACAAGAACATGATGGAGAAATGAAAATCAAAATCTCTAAATGAGGAAAACTCAAACTTAGTGCTTGTTCTAAGATACAATGTAAGAAAACATAACCATCTAATGACATGACTAGTATAACAATGAGATGGTGTGGTAAATAAATGATGTAAGAGTGTAATCCATAGTTGCTCAAACATGTTGTTTTGATCTAAGGATAGATCAAACTAAAACAAAGTAATGCTAGCATGTTTTTAAGAGGTAAAGAAGAAGGAATAATAGAAGAGGGAAAAAAAATTTAGAATCACAATTTGCTTGCCAAAGGGGGAGATGAAATGGGTGGAGGAGATAATGAAGGATAAACCAAGGTAGAGGAACTCTTTATCGAATTTAAGACACTCAAATTAGGTTTGTAAAAGCAAGAGGAATTTTGAATTTAAGGACTATGAAGAACTTTTCTTAGCCACAAAAGTCTTAGGTTAACAAATACAGTATGTAGATCATCCCATGAAGGCTATATGAATGAAAAGTAAAATGGACCTACCTCCCCACAATGTGTTCCCCATTTTTCAAGATCCTTTATAGAGTCATCGGTCTACTATGAATATTGGGTACTTACGTGAGAAGAGAAAGTAGGTATGACCATAGAGTTTATTGAATTCCCCTATTTTAATCTACTGGCCGCCTACACCCTAAGGGACCTCGACTCTATGTGAGGCCAAATATGGAGTTTGAGATTCAATTAGAGATAGGAGATGTTCTTGTACTCACAAAAGAGAAACCAATAGGGGTGAATTATAAATAAGGGAAAAAATAATCATAATGGTACTAAGGCAAATAATAACATAAAAAGATAAAAGAAATATATGAGGACAAAAATGAAAGCAAATGCCAAATGTAATGTGTAAAAACCAAAGAATGTAAAGGAAAACAATTGTGTTAGTAAAATGAAAGTAAAGGAAATAAAGTGCACAAAAATAAAGAAACATGAGACATAAATAATAAGTAAGATCTATGCTAATGTTTATATCAAAGATGAGCATGTGAAATACAAGTCTATAAGTCTTGAAAGGTTTCTTAAAGTTAGATTTGGTTTTTATTATGCATTGTAGAATAATAGTGGGCATCATAAGATGCCCCAATGGGTAAGTAGATATAGGTATGGGCATCACAAGATTCCCCAAGTCTAAATGGACACATGGATGGGCATCGGTACATGCCCTAACATGTGATTTGGAGTGAGGTAACATTGAACCATTAAAATGATTTGCATTGGATTGGTGGGTGCAATTGGAGATAGGTAAATGTGTTGGTTTGTTAGATTTTAAGGAGATTGAATGTGACATAGGATGTGTAGGAGAGGTATGAGGAGAAATAGGAGGTAAAGGAAGACCATGTATGATATGCTTTGGAGTAAGCATTAGAACTAGGTACTCCTTTGGTTCATGTGACCTAAGAGGTTGAGGTTCAGTGGATGCAACAACATGTTTAATGTTGTTCATGTTAGTTATCCTTTTCTTATTGGTGTAGGAAGAAAGATTAACTATGGTTTGCATAAAATTATAAAATGAGGTATATATATGGGATAATTATTGTTGATAATTAGGTAGTTGATTTTGATGTGATTCTAGTTCTTGAGACTAAATTTGAGAAGCTTGAAGATAGTCTTGATAACATTGTTTTGTTAGAGTATCAAGATTAAAATGTGGATCAAGTAAACAAGAAATAAGAAATCAATGAATATCATGACAAGACTCATGAGAATGACCTATATTATCATGCCACCAATAAAATTTATCAGGATTATACCATTTCAAAGGAGGTTTGGAAGGATCAAAGCTCATAGGTTTAGAGGGTGGTAATTAATTCTGAAGTTATTCTAGAGTCTAGTATGGGTGGGTTGGGTTAAAATTGGTTAAATTGGATGCTCCACTTTGAGGTTGGGGAGGCTTAGATGAATCAATTTTATGAGAAAATGATTGAAAAGGTGCTTTACTAGTTGTTTGAGGTATTTAAAATTGAGTCATAAGAAAGTTTTGCCTTTTTGATTGGTCTAAGGCTTCATCTAAAGTTATAGGTGAAAAGATTCAAACTTTATATTGAAGGGGAGGTTTAAGAGTAGTGACATAGTTTTAAAAGAGTATCATCATTCATATTATGGTCCACTTTATGAGTGATAGACTTCCATCATTTGATGAAACTATGAGTAGATTCATTAGGAAGTTACTTGGCATTGATGAAAAGGCTAAGGTAATTTTTAGGAAGGTCACCATGTTGGAATTCCTTCACTATATCATTGACTAAATACTTGAGTTATGTGATGGCATGTCTAGGAAGTTGGTTATACCATTCAAGTGCTTCACTCACAAATGTTTTGTCTAATATCTTGGTGGTAGAAAAGGTGTTATTTTGGACCCATTCCTTATAAAGATTACCAAAAGACTTAAGAAAGATAGTAGGATCTTTAGTCCCATTATATGTGATAGTTAGAGAAATGTTTCCAATATCTATGGATGAAATGAATGGGGCTAAAGGTTTATTTTGAATATTTTGAAGCATTTTGTTATTCATTGGAGGTTGAGGGATGATATTCCCATTGGCATTTCTAAGAGGAGGGACAAAATTTGGATTTGGTTGAGACATGATGACTTGAGGTGGTTGACTAGTCATGTGTAATAAATGTTGTTGCATGTTCATCATTTGAGATTGATTGGTTATTTGCATGATGTTCATTTTTTGAACTACTTGTGTAAGAAGTTGAGTTGTATCAATAGGTGGATTGGTGTTTGTAGGAGGGGTATTGGTGTTGATAGGAAGAGGATTAATAGTATTGGTGGGAGGAGGATTATTTGGTGGAATATTCCAAACATTGGTCTTAAGAAGAGGATTACAATGAAGGACCTCAAATACATTACATTATGTAGTGATTGGTTTTGGTTTAGGAGAAGAGGAAGGAAAAAAGTGGATAGTTTCATTTGAAGTAATAAAATAAGTGAGGTTATTATCCAAATATTTAATTATGCAATATTATTGAATAAAATAAGGTTGAACAGATGTTATAATGATGAGATAAGACTAAATAACCACATAATAAAGAGGTGAAAAGAAGAAAAAAGAGATAGGAAGTGATAGAAATAATACATAGTTAATTGGGTTGACCTAGCATAGAAAATAGGGCTTGTAAATAGTACAAGGTTAACCCAGTATAGTGAATAGAGGTTGGAAAAAGAGTGAACAGGGTCTAAAAATAGTATAGGTTCAACTAGGTCCATTCAATACAATGAATAAACTAGAAAAATGTATAGGGTCAATTGGGTTGACCTAGTAAAATAGACATGGAAAATTAGAAAGCCTATAACAAATTATGAATTGAAATAAGATAATTTTTGCAAGTAATTTGAAAAGTATGAAAAATATATTATAAAATAATGATAAAAAGAATTAAATAAGTGAGCAAATACTGTAAGGGTTAGTTCACATTGGGTTCACTAGAATGTATACAATCATAAATGCATTATGTCTATAAATCAATCCTAGCTTGGAGAATATAGAGCATACCTACACTTCTAATTGGGAATACATTTGTTAAGTGGGAGCATGACCAATATGGAGATCCTCTAGACCTAATTAGGGGATCACTTATCATAATACACCATGCTAGGAAGGGTTCCAAATCCTACAGTCTAATACAATAATCTATTAGCCCTAAAAGAATCCTAGGTTTGATGTTCACTCTATATCTAATAAACAAGAAAGTAAATCTAATCTAGTGCACTCCAAAGCTTGTGGCACAAAGTGGGGGTTAAAAGCAAAACAAAATAAACTAAACATGCATAGAAGACATATACTCACATAAATGTATATGAAATCCTAATGCATGGGAGAGAAGCACAACTACATTATCTATCTACTCTTACAAAGGAGAAATAAAGTTAGGAATACTTTCCTTGAAGATGAACCTTCCGAACCTCAATCTCTCCCTTGGCCAAGGTGCTTTGCAAGAGATTATTGTGGTATGTAAGGATAATAAATAAAAATCATCTCTAGGCTACATAACCTATCTATGCATCCAAAAGACTTTTCCATAAGATTATATTTGTATCTCCAAAGAAAGTATGAAACCCTAAGTTTTATTCCTCAACTAGAATGGTCAATAAGTAGATGTTCATTCACACTTATTCCTCTTTTCTTCTCTATATTCAAATGGATAGAAATAAACTTGTATATTTAAGTGGATCTTACCCTAAATTCTTTTGAATATGTTGACTATACAGGGTCGACCTAGTCGACCTTGTATGTTTTCACGAAGTAAATCACTAGGTCCCGAGCTAGGTCAGCCAAAGGGATAATAAAACTCCAAGTGAAAAATATCCATAAATAGTATAGGGTTGACCCAATCAACCCTGTATAGTAATCATAGGATAAATATTATACAGGGTCAATCTAGTTGACATAGTATACTCAACTGGTGAAAGGGGGTCAAGGCAAAAAAAAGGAAGATAAGGATATCAAAAATGTTTAGAATGGGTACAACAAAGAAAAATAATCTGAAGGTAAATGGTTTTAAGAGACAAGTGTGTATATGAAAAGTGGAAAAAGGGACAATAATCTTATGAAACACCAATGGTTTTCCCACCCCTTTCTTGGTGTACCCCTTAAGGTGTGCACTTAGAGAGATTGAGACTCGATGGGCTCTTGCAAGATAAAAAGTGTTAGTAATCAATAAAAGTTTGAAAATATTATGTATACAACATACTTCTCTCTCATGCATTAGGATTTCCTATACATTGGCTTAAGTATAAATATTTATGCATGTTTATTACCCTTATTTTGTGCCACAAAATTTGGTGAGCACTAGGTTAAATTTTAGTTCACTTTGCATTTACTTTGTGAATATAATAAAACATAGGACCTAGCTAGGGTTATCACATGGTGTTGCTTGAATAGATGATTTATAACCCTCTCTAATGATATTATTTGGTAAGGGACCCCTTAGGTTAATCAGATCCATCTTGGCCATGACACTAATTGTCTAAATGTACCAAAAAATGAAAGTGTAAGTGTGATTTATCTTCTCTGAGATAAGATTGATTTTTAGGTCAATTAAATTTTCCCTTGTATACATTATAGTGAACCCAACATGAATCTAACCCTTTTGGGTTTTATTTCATGCATTCATTTTATCATATCATATATTTGTATTTCTTTAGTACTGTATTGAACCTATCGATACAATTTAATAGTCTCTGTGTGTAGATTTACCACATAATTGATCTAAATTAACTCTATTTTATTTATGTAGGTCTTATCTAAATATAGGTGACTGGATTGATTAGATTGACACAATTCTCTTCTTTAGCCATATGATTGTAGACTTCATATATCTATTCAACTATGCCATAATTTTTTATGAGCACTAAGTTAGATTTTACTGTACTTTGTATTTATATTGTGAATATAAGAAAACATAGTACCTAAATAGGCTTATTGCATGGTGTTACTTGACTAGAGGCTTTGGAACCCTCTTTAGTGATATTATTTTGGTAAGGGACCCCTTGGTTAGGTTTAGTGGATCCATCTTGGTCATGACCTTAATTGTCTAAATGTGCCAACAAGCAAAAGTGTAAGTGACACCTTGGTTAGGTCTAGAAGATCCATCTTGATCATGATCTTGATTGTCTAAATGTACCAACAAGTGAAAGTGTAAGTATGATTTATCTTCTTTAAGGTAGGTTTGATTTGTAAGTTAGCTATGTTTTACATTGTATACATTTTGGTGAACCCATTATGAATCTAACACTTTTAGGTTTTATCTAATGCATTCATTTTATTATCATATTATATATTTTTATTTCTTCAATACTATATTGAACCTATCGATACAGTCTAATAGTCTATGTGTAGGTTTAACACATAGTATCTCCAAATCCAATATGTTTTATTTGTGTAAGTCTTCACTAATATAAGTGACTAGATTGATCAACTCAACATAGTTCTCTTCTTTAGCCACATGATTGTAGACTTTGACAACCTAGTTAACTATATTTGTAGTTCTCTTTTTCATCATATAGGTTTAAAGACTTAATCAAACTATTCAACTCTATTCATAGATTATTTTCACCACACAAGTTTTGTAGACTTAATCAACCTAGATGACTCTATTTTCATAATATAAAAATTAGTATTTGAGAAGTACAACATAAAAATTTACAAATCAAGCATCTTAAAAATTATCAAGGTTCATTCTTACCTTCACTATCATTTCTATTTATCATTTTCAGTCTTGTTTTTCATATTTTGTAGTCTATAAAGCTATAACCCTATAGTGAATTGGGTCAACTATCTCGATATAGGTATGTAGCTTATCTTCTCTCTAGAAGACTCAGTAAAGCTATTCGACTGTGTTATTATGGATCTTACTTTCATAAAATAGTAGTGACCCTATCTACTCTAATTTGTATTATTTGCACATAGTGTCACCTAAACTGACTCTATGCTCTTCACAAAAAAAGGAATAAACCTATTTTACTATTAATTAATTCAATTTTCAATTTTCATTTTCAGTTACTTGCATACTTAGAATAACAAACATAGACTAATTAGGTGGTTTTTAATTTACCAATTTAGTCACACTATTTTTCTCTTTTTCACACACTTCCAAATCACTTAACACTAAAAAACATTACACATTTTCTTTCCAGGGTCTACCTACTTGGATTTCATCACCAAAGGGGAAGCCAATTGGTTTTTTATCTAAGTATAAATACATGGTTGATGGTACATATTGTCAAAGCACCTGACACCCTTATCACTACGGGATTGTGAAGTGAAAGGGTAGGCCCTAATAGTAAGCTAGTACCATCATCAATATAGATCGCTTTTAGCCTAAACTATCTAAAATTATTCATAGATTACTGTTTTGTTCCTTCTTACAACTAACTCTCTATCATGTTAATTTCAAAATTTATTATAACTTAATAATATTTAGGAATGACCAATTAGCTTAGCATTTACATTCATGTTTTTCTACTTGCTCTGTGATCATTGTATTTTTTATTAAAAAACTTATACTACCCATCATTTGTACAAGGTTTGTGTTGTGTGATACAATTAGATCAAACACATTGATCTAATTATTTCTGTGCTTCATTATATTTTCTTAGTTATTATATTGCAAAAAAAATTCCTATTTTTTGAACATAGTCATCCCTAATGACATGATCTCTGATATACTATTAGTTTTTCCTACCTTCTACTACATAGTCACCCTATACGAATGTGTATATTTTATCATATTCAAATTCTCCCTCTGTAGTACATAGTTTACCTATACAACTACATTCTTTATTCCCTATTCTATTTTTTTATTTACAGATCATTATTGGTTGGGTTGATTATGTATCTTACTAGTTAATTCTATGAACATAGGATTGCAATAAGGGGAGATTAGTATTGTGTTAGTCAATAAAACAAATCAATCAAAAACACACAAAACTAATACCCTAAGCCTATCTCAAAAGATTAGCTTATTTAACAAAACAAAAATGGAAAACACAACTAAAACATGAAATAAAGACCTTCCTTCACCTTCTTTGGATGTTCCAAAATGCTTGTTGTAGTGGCTTGCTCGATTTGTGATCATGAAATATGCATCAATGAAGTGTGGCTACCTTCATCTCTCCTTGGCACCTTGTTTGGCTTTGACTTGGTTTGGCTTGGCTCAAAATTTGGGCATTATAACACTAATTTTCATGAAGCTTTGGAATTAATTCAACATTATAACTTTGGCATATGAGAGCTTCAAAATTAATAGGCAAGGCCTCCTATTTATAGATTTTTAAAATGGTTTAGAATCAACCTAAACCATCCATCTCAAGATGAAAATTTGTGGCTAAGGATTAATTAAATTATGTAATTAAAATTCATAAATATCCACATAAATATTTAGGAAGAAGGGGCATTTAAGAGGTATGGGAGGGTCTTAATGAGGCATGGGGTGGCTTGATAAGATATTTTATGCATTTATGGCCTTGGGATGTCTTTCCAAGAAATTATGTCATTTGATGATGAAAATATTAAATATAAATTTCTAAAAATAAATATTCAAAAATTTCCATGAAAAATTAAGTTAATCTCTTGATTTGGTTTATTTAGCCTTAAACATGATTAAACAATGTTGATGCAAAACCTTGGAAATTTGTGCACAAATTAATCAAATTGGTCAAAATGTCATATCATTGGCTTGAAATTTGATTGGATTGGAATTGAAATTCAATGTTATATGCATTGGAACCATTATCCCATTTAGGATGTTGATAGAAAAGAGCAATCCAGAGCACCCAAGTGCAAAACTGGAATTTTTACTCAAAATGATTTTATCAAAGTTAACTAATTTATAAATTACATTACCACATTTAATGATACTCTGGCCAAAATTAACACTTGAATATATCAATTTCAACTCATTTAATGTGTTTTAGTGTTTTTATGATAAATTGTGAATTTTGGTGAAAATTGGTCAAAAGCTTGATTGATGGTCATTGGTGGCCAGATTTAAGTGTCTACAGTTTGTCCTTGTTTGAGAAGATGTTCTAAACTATAAGAAAAGAAATGTATTCTTAAATAATGAGAGATGGCTTGTATGCCAAAAATAATATGATGGTTGAATAAAAAGATCCAAAGAGTGTTTGAGAAGCCTATAATGATGCCCCCTTGAGGGAGTGGCCATCACATTTGTTGATGGATGGTCCCTCGAAAAAGAAGCAAGAAGAAAGGTGGAATTAACCCATGGTTGAGATTAATCCAAATGAAAAAATGCTTGCATGTATTGATTTAAAAAGGATATTGATTTGCCCAAAGGTAGTTATAATCAGGAATAAAAGTTGAAATAATGGTTTGCCCATAGGCGGTTATAATCATTAAAGAGACCTAGATTATTTTATAAAGATGATTGTGCCCCAATTAGGGATAATTAGCTATCATAACTCAAGGATATAACCTAGAATGTGCATTAAATATGAGTGGGTGAAAAATGATGAAAGAGATGAATATAAGAATGCAATTTATTAATAGAATTGATTTAGTTTTACCTACCAATGAGGAGATGCTCATCCTTATTAGAAATGATACAACTAGAATGGTTTATGGGTTGATTTGATCAAGGGTGGGAGGATTTTCCAAGGTGCCAAGGATAAAATTTTGTGGCTTGGTTACTTGTAGAACTTCTTGAAGCTAAATTTTGTTGTGGCATGTGATGGTATCCATCATGATAGAACACCATGAAGACTATCTTGAAATATGCATAAGGATTGACTCCCAATGTAATAAACAATTGAAAATAATGCACCAGTGATAAAAACCATGATGAAAATGTTGATGCATGAATATGGATGGAATTAATAATAATGTGTGAAATGAATCACCTAATGCATACATATAGACTGAGTTGAGGTAATAATGCTAAAATCAATCAAACAGTAAAGAAAACAAACAAATTAAAAAACACATAAAAAGCACATAAACAGAGAAACAACTTTGAAATAAACAAACAAACAAAAATCCCAAAAGTAAAATCAAAATAAAGCATCCTAATAATGACCATGCCCAAGTAGGGAAAATCAAGGATAACTGAATAGGCTTACATAGGGAAAATGGTTTTGGTATTTTTAAATATTTGAATGTTTTTGGAATTTTGAGGTATCTTAACTTGATTGAGAATGACAAGATACCTACTCACAAAATGGTGAGATAATTTAGCTTAGGTTGGTCACAAAATAACTAGAGCATGGCTTAGGGGGACTGAGGTGATCTCAACATAAATTGAGCATGATATACATAGTCCTAAAATGATGTCAAGTCACAATAATTCCATCCACACAAAAGGTGAGGAAAAGCCAACTAGGTCCCAACAAGTTCTATCTGGAAAATGGCCAGTCAAATGAAAATAATAATGGTAAGGTGAGATGATAATGCATGATGAACAAATGTTGCCCCTAGTTTGACCACATATGGTTATAATTAGGATACAATGGTATAGATCAATGATACTAATTTTCGTATAGGCATTTATAATTAGTAGCAAGACCAGTAAAATACTGATTTGCCCATAAATAATTATAATCAGGCTCACATAAACCAACTTTGATATAGGATGGAAAATGAAAGATATCTTTCTAGATCAATTATCACACTACTTTCATAGAATGTCATTGAAACATGGATTTGATTTATTATTGAAACTTGATTGGAATCCCCTTGTGAAAAGTGCAAGAAGAACTAAAGGAACCAAGATCAAACTAGGATTGGGTAAGATGACTAAAAATAGGCTTTGGTTTAGATAGGAATGGAATGATAGGATGGCATGGTATTACTCTAAGATAATGATGAGTCTTGATAGATTGGATAAAATGGTAGGAGGGTTTCCTTCAAGTGATGGGGTAAATGGCAAGAATATGTGACAATGGCAAATGAAATGGTATGGTACATGATTTTGGCCTGGGTGATTGTTGTTGTTTTCTTTTTAATTTTGTTTGGCTTGGGTATGGTAAAATGGCATATGATTATGTTGTTCTTGATGAAGTGGAGATGCACATTCGAATCAGCAAATGCTACAACCAAAATAATCAATCATGTTAATTACTAGCCCATACCTCGTTAGAATAGTTGCTCTATCAAGAACCTGTTGTAGATTTGGTTATCAAGAATGCTTTTGTGATGTTCATTGGTCATTGATTCTAATTTATTAAAACATTGATATAAGGTATATTTTTAGTCTCTATAAAGGAAAGTGCAGTCATGGATGGTAAACAAGGACAAATAATGGATGGTAAGTTTGATTGTGAAATGGAATGGTGAATGATAATGGAATGGGTAATGGTTGGGAAATAAATGGAGATTAGGATGTTCAATTACATGTAATGTTACTGATGCCATATTTGACATAACTTTGGATGTGGTGGGGCTGAAGAACTATAAATATTCTCTCGATAGGATCACCAAAATTTTCTATTGTTTGATCTTGAGAGTAGTTACCATTTGATTAGGTCATAGATTGGAAGCTCTTTTGATTTGATCTTTGATATTATCTTCATCAAGTATTAAAAGAAGTTTGTGATTGACCTTCCTTGGATGCTTCAAAATGCTTTTTGTAGTGGTTTTTTTTGTTTGTGCTTATGAAGTCTGTATCAATGAAGTGTGGCTACCTCCATCTCTCCTTAGGACCTTGTTTAGCTTTGACTTAGCTTGGCTTGGATCAACATTTGGGCATTATAACACTAATTTACATGAATATTTGGAATCAATTTAGCATTATAACTTTGGCATATTAGAGTTTAAAAAACAATAGGTGAGGCCTCCTATTTATATATTTTTGAAATGGTTTAGAATCAACCTGAGCCATCCATCTCAAGATGAAGATGTGTGGCTAAGGATTAATTAAATTATGTAATTAAAATTCATAAATATTACCATAAATATTTGGGAAGAAAGGGAATTTAAGAGTCATGGAAGGGTCTTAATGAGGCATGGGGTGGCTTGATGAGATATTTTATATATTTATGGCTTAGGGATGTCTTTCTAAGAAATGATGTCATTTGATGATGCAGATATTCAATATCAATTTATAAAAATAAATATTCAAAAATTTCCATGGAAAATTAAATTAAACTTTTGATTTGGTTTAAATATCCTTAAACATGATACTTTGATGCAAAACCTTGGTAATTTGTGCACAAATTAATCAAATTGGTCAAAATGTCATATTATTGGCTTGAAATTTTACTGGATTAGAAATGGAAGTTGATGTTAGATGAATTGGAACCATTATCCCATTTAGGATATTGTCAATGAAAAATAACAAAGGCACATGTATTATAAAAAAAATTGATATAAAAGAGAAATCTAGAGCAACCAAGTGCAAAATTAGCATTTTGACTCGAAATGATTTGATCAAAATAACAACTTCATAAATTGCATTGCCCTATTTAATGATACTCTCACCAAAATCAGCACTTGAATATATCAATTTCAATTCATTTAATGTGTTTTAGTGTTTTTAGGCCAAATTGTGCATTTTGGTGGAAATTGGTCAAAAGCCTGATTGATGGTCATTGGTGGCCAGATTTAGGTGTCTACAAATTCTTCTTTCCATCAAGTTTGTAACCTATTTTATTCATCATGAATTTCTTGTTTGAGGATAATATATAATTAAATCAAATAAATATGATGAGTTTTATCAACCCTAATAGGTTTCCCAAGACACAACTTGTGGCACCCACCATGGATGAAAGCAATGTCCATGTTGCCATGCACACTACCAACTATCAAACTCCTCCCCATTAATCTTTAGTTTACAAGCCTTTGTTCTCATTAACATATGAGTGTGATTTAGAGTTCACAACTGAAATGATATTTTTCATTAATGAATTCCCTCAATATAGAGGAAAATACACTTTAACCATTTATAATCTCATGATAGGTCCTCATATTGAAAATTTTCCTTCACCCTCCCCTACCCTTTCTCACAAATTTGGGGGAACCACTTTCTTTGCACCTCAAACTTTTCCTTCTATTATGTCTCCTTCACGTACCATGAGATCTTATTCCATAACTTATTTAACCTCCATGTCAAGTATTTCTCCAACATGGTAGGTTTAACTTCTAGTGGGCCTCTTTAAAAGACCCATCCCATTAACCATGATACTAGTGCATATTTTGATACCAATGATTCTCATGCCATTAGTGATTCTTTTTTTACCAATGCTACTAATGCCACTAGTATAACTCATGTTACTACTCATAGTACAACTCAAGCTATTAATACTAACATTAATGCATCATATACTGGGCACACTAGTCAAGATGTTGCCCAAACTAACCCACTCCTATTAAAAACAATTAATCAAATACATACCTTCCAAACAAATAATGCAAATCAAATGATACAAATGCAAAACCATCTCATTCATCTTCAAAACCAACCTCAACAAGTTTCATGGGGAGATTAAAATATGACAACCTCTTCCACCTATTCACTAATGCTCTATGCCTAAAATTACAATATTGGGTTAGGAATCTCTCTCAAAGAACCTTTTAAGAAGCCCTCAATCAAGATAAATGACAAGACTTACTCATGCATCAATTCAAACCATCTCAACCTAGAATGGGCACTCATATTCTCATTAAAAAAAACATGTCATGCAAATAATGATGGTGTTACTAACACTTATGACACTATTCATACTATTCAAGAAATTGTTCTAAAAAACATTATGTTCGAACATGCTCCCCCTACAAACAAAACTCTTACTCCTATATTTCTTCAATGCAACCACACTAATGTTCACAAACCATTGTCCTTAGCAAAGCTTCAAAAATGTCTTCTAAGATCTCTACCAAGAGATATTGACCCCATTCATATTATGAAATCATGGTGTGATCCAAACATTTTTTGTTGGTATCATGCAAGTTGGGGCTACTCTCATGAGACTTGTAGATAATTATGTAATATTTTTATGGATTTTATTCTTGGTCCAAACTTTGATCATGAAACTCTTATTTTCAAGCGTCAACCATCATATGACATATTTTAAAGTCCACGAAACTCAAAAATAAAAACCAAGATAATGTTCATCTTCATATCTATAAAGATCCTCTTCCCCACCACCAAGATAACATCAACAAGCCTACTACAAATAATGTTGAAAGTCTTATAGACCACACTAATAATGAAAAAACATGGTTAATATGACTAACATGAGATGAGTAGTTATTTTTATTGACTCCAATCCAAAACCTATGCATCACACCTCTCAATCGTTCTACATCATTCAAGACACTTATCCATCCCATTTAATGGAATTGGGTCAAGAGAAACTTATAAATATTCAAGCACCACTCTCAAAAACACAACTTTAGTATACCTATCATACCATATATGCTCTTCACCAAACATCCAAATAATAAGACCACATCCCCAAAAATTATAATAGTATTTATTTAACCTAACCACAATAAATACCTCAATGACCCATCACATCACCTAGATTAAATCAACCCATTTGTAATCAACCTAAATCAACTACACCCTATCAACACAAGTTTAATTTCACTTCTAACACTCCTTTCTAGGAGCCCTTACAACATTATGTGCCTATATATATCAATCCTACCATGGGTTATGATGAATGGGATCCCATTTCAAAACTTTCTCATATCCCATCTCAAATACCTTTCTTATAACCAATGAGAAATTCTCCCCATCATCAAAAATGTCTAATGCAATTTTTGTTTGAAATGAACATCCCTTATCCTCATTTGGTAGGATGTAAATCTACCTTATCTATTTATGAATATAGTATACTTTAACGACGTGAAGAAATGTCCATCCACATTAATGAAACAATAGACACTTCTCTTTCACTTAAATTTATTATCACTTCTATGATTCTCAATGAGATACTACTTCATGTGGATTATCCTCCTCTATTCATTGTCATCCAAATTAGTCATATCCAAGTTAAGCATGCCTTAATTGACAAAGGTTTAGGTACTTGCATTTCCTCCCTTGACTTTATTAAGAAACTTGGATATTATGATTGCAACCTCAAATCTACATGTACTACATGTCAAGGATATGATAGAAGGTAAATTCTTCCTCTATGTTGAGTTTGGTTTCCCATTACCATTCCTCCTATCACCATTCATGTGAAAGTTATGATATTTAACTTTCCACTTTATTATAATATCTTACTTGGTTGAACTTGGACTCATCATTTGAGAGAAATTACCTCATTCTCATGCCAATGCATTAAATTCACCATAATGGAAATATTTATAAGATTCAAGGAAACACAAATCCTTAGAATTTCAAATAGTTTCAAGAACATGGTGTTTTTAAAATTCCTACTCTTGAACCTTTGCCTAATATCCCATTTAGGGAATCCCAACTTTTCAACTATCAAATCAATTCCATTTGAGGTTATCATGGTCACCCCAAATTAATAGGGAACATTCTACTAACCTCTTAGATTCTGATGATGATGAGCCACATGAGATAAGCCTCAAGATCAAATTTTTTGATGTATCCCCTCATATTATTTCCCAATTTCCTCCCTATTTTCAATCTCAATCCTATCAACCACTTGTCAATGATATGCTTATTGTCTTAACCAAGACTATACATTCTATCCATCACACATCCTCTGATGATAAAGTCATTCATACATGTACCATCAAATTCCATACACCTGACTATGATGATTATTATGATTTAGATGACCCATTTTTATCTAGATTCATCAAATCTAGAAATACTAAAGTTATTTCATATCACTCTTCTTTATTTCAATCTTTTCATTCATCTTTTATCCTTCCTTCCTTTATAATAACTAATACTAGTCTTCTTACTATTTTTCATAGGGTAAAGATGGAACACTCACATGGTACACCTTTAATCACATAAGATCCCCTCAAGATTATGCTCATGGATCATGCCATGATAGGGCCTTATCGCTTTATTATATATTAGGCCCTTTATAGTTTGTTTCCTCTAGGGATGCTAGCTACTATTATTAAACCAATTACATATCCAACCCCACCTTTATATGAGCCTTGTCCAATTTTTTCTCTAGCCTTACCTTTAAATGATTCTAGTCTAGTTTCTATTCCATCCCTAAATTTCCTTGGTGATGGCCTTCTTCCTTTATCGTATATTGATCCCATACCTACCTAATGGGCATATCAACCTTATTGTGATATTCAAAAAGTTGTCAGTCATTAGACCAAATATTTCTAGTTATATCAGCCACACCCAACTTCTCCTTCCACCTCTTTAGCTAGTAGGCCCTCAAAACCTACTAACAAACATATTTGTTGTTTACATGGGATAGATAACCACTCTTATACTCATTTTCAAAAACTTAGGAAATATATCAACACATTGTACCTAGCTATTGTTCATCCCAATGACAAGGCTATACCTCTTCCTACGCTATTACCAGAGTATATTCTTAAAAATAGGGAAGTATACTATATTTAGCACTAGTGTGGTACACATTATACTGATTATTACCAAATTCTCTAGCCGCACCTTCGTGACTTCCCACAATTGACACCCGCATCAGTCATTCCTCCTTCCATAGGATGCACATGCAAGAAGGCTCCTCCTTATGTACAGGTTGCACTTCCTTCTCAGCCTATCACTACTATAAACATTCATACATCCATTCCTCTCCTCGAGTATCCTTATATGCATGATATCCCTCATGAGTATTACTCTTCTTCAGTTACACCTACATTTTTAGTTGAGGAGATATAAAAGGAAGTCTTTGCACAACTTTTTATGAATATTGATGATACTCTGGCTATCATCAAAATTCAACTTCATAAAGATGTCTCAAATGTCATGGATAATATTTGTGGTAAAATTTATCAGTATGGATAACATGGCATGGTGTTCTTTCACATTTTTCTATGTTATTATTTGGATTGGATTAGTGATCCATTTTTATATATCTTATACACTTGACTGTGTGTCAAATTTGGTTTCACTTATCTATTTTACATTGATCATTATTTTATGATTTATGTGTTTTATATGGCTTTCATTTATTTTCACCTTTTTATGGATTCTTATCATTCTTTTCATGAATGCACACTCATGATTATAATTTCACTTTTTTCATGGATTCTTTTTTAGGATGCTTGTTTGCTATGTTATCTCACTCAAAAATTAGATAATTATTATTATGATTTTTTTATACAAACCTTGATTCACTTAGTATTCTATCTCTACCATATGATTAGTTAGAAAACAAGACTTCTAATTGTACTAATACTATATAATAATCTTCTTTGGATCTCCTCTATTCTTTTTTTTTTTTTTTTACATACTAATCATACATACAATTAAAACTTGAGATTACATATTGGTTCATAGTTAGTCCTAAGTGTTTAGTCAGTCATATCTTTGGATACTTATCCTCATTTAAACCAAAGTCTAAATCTCATTCGTGTGTATAACTTATATCACTATTTTGTTTATTCAAAATATGTATGGAGGAGGAATAATAAAAGATATAAAAAAATTAAAATCCAAATAATTTAAACAAAAGGCAATGATTCAAAAAGGCAACATACAGATTCAAAAGTTTAATCACACCAAAAAGATGTAATTCATAACACATTTCCTATTTATAATCGAAGCTCAAACTCTATAGTTGGCCTCATGAGAGAGTCGAGGTCTATTAGGGTATGGTAGGCTGGTAGATTGGGATAGAAGAATAAAAAAAATCTAAAAGTTCTACCTACTTTCTCACACAAGTACCTAATCTTCACACTAGATTGATGGATCTGTAAGAGGTCTTGAGGAATAGGGAACATGTTGTGGGAAGGTAGGTCCATTTTACTTTTCTTTTTCATACAACCTTCATGAGTTGATATTAGTTTCTTACCTATTTTCCTATACAACTTTGTGCTTATTGTGAGTAGGTATCCTTTATATTTTTATGGTCACTAGACTCTTAGTGTTTATCCTTTGTACCTAGTATACCTCATGTTTTATAAAATATTCTTATAGATGCCTATGTCATGATTTTTTACATTCCCTCTTTTATTAAAAAATTCTTAATATTTTCCCTTGAGAAATATTATTTTGTTAACTTCATTCACCTCATTAGTTTTCACCTTGTGATTTGCAATGTAAGACCATGGATAAGACCAGGCCCTTCTTAAAAATTACTACATTCAAAACATATTTTAAATTATTACTACAGTTATTTCCATATCATTAGTGTTCCCTTTTTGAGTTTTAATGTAAGGCCATGGATAGGACCAGGCCTTCCTCATAAAATATTTCAATACCCAATTCAGATTATAATCAAGTCATAATAAAATTACATGCTTCAAATTTGAGATAATTTGTGTTAGATTATGATTTACATGTAATTGACATACTTTCCATCTTGATTTAGTATGTTTTATGCTTTCTTCATAAGCACTTCACTTTTTTCTTCTTATTTTCTAATTTCATGTATGTTTACAACCATTTTTATTAGATTTATCATACTTCCCATCTTGAATTAGTATGATTAATTTGATTTACACTTATATTTTGTTTTAGTTTTCATACTTCCCATCTTGGTTTAGTATGATTGATTAACTTTATTTTTTATTTTTTTATACCATTATTTTTCATGTGTATTGCATTTTATTAAAATTTTCATGCTTCCCAATGTGATATAGTATGATTTTTATTATTTTTAATTTAGTGCATATATTGACATGGTTTGAATACATTTATTACCATCTAATTTACCACTTTGGTTTATTATACTTATCCATATTTTATTTTTACACATTATAGTGTGTATTACATTTATTTTGACTAATAATACTTTTACAAGTCATTTTTGCCTTTTATTTTTAACCATGCATGTGTATCACATAATTCTAGAAAATAAAACGTTTATCAATTATTTTCCATAGTATATACAACAAAAATAACATGCATGAGCTAGAAAGGAAATATATCCATACATCCACATACAAATCCAAGTAAAACTCATAAGATCAATGAACTATCAATATATGTGTGTGTGTGTGTATATGTATATATATATGTATGTATATATATATATATCTATATATATATATATATATATATATATATATATATATATATATATATATACATACATGCATATATGTATATATATGTATTATATACACACACACACATACATACACACACACACACACACACACACACACACACACACATATACATATATATATATATATACATATATATATATATATATACATATATACATATATATATATATACATATATATATATATACATACATATATATATATCATGTGTTTTATATAATATAAGTATAAAATACAATATCTACAGCTCTAAGGTTGTGCTCCATCATGTCTATGATGTGGCCCAACCACATTACCCATCAACACCTATGACTGATCCCTCTAAATGGTACACTGTAAAAAGGTAGTCCAAAATCTCAAACAACCTGACACTGTAGGTTGGCCACTTGGGCCTATACCTTCCCTAGCTGAATAGTAGTCACCATGTGTGTGGATCATTATTGTGCTGAGGCCTACCAGGCTTGAGCCTCTCCAACTCCTACCCACACAAGTGGTTGTAAATTATCACCTCATACTTGTATTTATCACATAACCTCTCCCACTAGTCTAAACTAGTTCACATGATCTATGTTAGATAGAACTAAAGGATCAAATAAAGCGGTAGGGTCATAAGGTGATAACACCCCATCGGAAATATCATGATGCACATCCATAATTAGGGTTCCCCATTTGATATCCTCTGTATTAATAATATTTACGAAACCAAAAACTAAATATACATCAAATCACATGTATATATATCTCAAATCATATATTTATCATAAATAATGATGTAACTAGTGTTTTGTATCAAAAAATTAAACTAAATAAAAACATTTCTCACTAGTGTCAGTATCACCGACCATAGTCTCACCATTTTCTCACTCATCAAACACCTCTTCCATCAGTTACCTCTGTACTAATACAAAATAAAGAGTCACCACACAATCCCATTGTGGCCTCCTCCTTATTGACCTCTCTATAGACCAAATATATCCTAGAACCATTATAGGATCCCCCTATACAAAAATGGTGATTGGTTCTATTCACATTGATGGTGTCTATGTCTATGGTGAGCTTCCAGTGGTCATTATCACCTATGCTATGGTTCCTAATATTCTCCCATATATCTCACATCCACATCAATGACATCATATCCTCTAAGCCTCACTACCTCTTGCTATCATGACTAACCATCCCATGGTCTATCTTGTTGAGGCCTAATAATTTGTATCTCGATAGGTATCCTTGTGCCTCTTCTCCCTCTCAATTTTATATCATGTCATACCAAATAATTAGGAACTAATAGAGGGGTTAATATATTTTGATGTCTTAACTATCTAGGTACATGATCTACTAGATGAGGTTCCACCCATGAATTACAATGTCCCATGATCTACACACATGCCAAACCTATCACAATGGTGACCCAACTCAATGATATAAAAGCTATGTGAGTGTATGGCTACCATAAAATCTACCCTCTACATGAAATCTCATGCTACATGGCCCTACCTCCATAAAATAATTTAAGATAACCTATCATCAACCACATAGAGCAACCCAGTCGACTGATACATAGGGAATCTCTTATAAATATATGTGCTTAGTAGAATACATCTCCCATCATCTTCTACCCCTAAGTTAGCATCCCATACATGTCATGCATGATTTGGACCCAAATGACATAACCTAGATCCTATAAGGCACCCTAATCCAAGATAGACTTGCATAAGGCTATCACATATGATAGTGCCTTGCCATCTGACTTGTGACACAACACTCATGTTGTCAAAATCCCTATCATAGCCTTCTAGATATATATAATGGCCATAAATAAACATTAAATAAGCTAACATGTAACCCAAGATAGATCCTATCCAAGTATGTCTCCCATTAGGCTAAGTCTCATCTCTCATCCTTTAACTCTCGTGTATCAAAAATCACCAGTGTCCCATCAATAAGAATTTCAAGTAATGCATGGACATCTTCCAAGTTGATCGCCACCTCTATAGCATCCCCCTTCACCTCTCATCAAAAAGTGTTGGTTAATCATTCCCATAATCCCAAGAACATGACAATGAGATCAATACTCAGTGGGATCCATCTCATCTACATGATGCCTCTAAAACCCAAAGCAAATAGTTGAGCTCTATCCACATCCGATAACTGCTCTAATAAATCTAGTAGCCAGGATGCATCAACCAGGCACCAAAATCTATGACATCTCTATAAAATATAAAATAACAAAGAATGTATTAGATCTCGATGTCATAATAATAAAATACATTATTAAATATTATAAAAAATATATAAATTAACTACTTCATTAGCATGTTTGATTTATTTTTATATTTTCCCCTTTTTATACACAATTAGCCTATTTAATACTTTATTGGCCTTATGGTACACAGTCAGCCCATTCTTGTAGATGTTATCATCTTGTTTAATAATAAATTAGTTCTTTTCTAGCTCTAGCATACTATATTATCCCTTTAGTACATATTCAACCTCATTTAACAAATTGTATTAGCCACATAGTATGAATTGCATTAGCCAGAGTGTAGTATGTTAGCCATTTCCTTGTTTTCAACTAGATCAACCCACTACTATGTAGTCAGCCATCTCTAGTGATAGTATAATAGCCCACTACTATGCATTTAGCCCCTTAAATTTCTCTTGCATTATAAATTGAGTCAATAGGGATGACTCTATTCTTAATTTGTGGTGACTTTTAGACCTTTTAGCATAAATGTCTTAGGAATTTATTGGTCTGATTATTTTCTACATAGTACCCCATTCTACCCCTAGTCTACCTAAAACATTATTATTGTCAATTTCAGTGTCTGGATTTAAAATAACATCTAATTTCATATATTTAGCTTAATTTCAAATTAAAATTTCTCAAAAAATTGAAATTAATGCTTCCCTTACATGCGTTCTACCTGTTACAACCACTATGCATCCTCCATGTCATAGTTGTCATCTCCTCATCATGGTCACTCTCTAGGCTCAAAATATTGATTTTCAACCTATTTATATTAAATATTCAAAATTATTTACCTGTTAAATATTTAAAATTAGAATTCATTTTTTCAACATAACATTGTTTCTACCAGATCTTTTTTCAAATCGTAAGATGATATGGAATCTTGACATTGTAAAAAATATTTTCACATATTACTTGTATATTTTGGAAAAAATTTGAGTTTTTGCTAATTTATACAAGTTTGCCTAATGTTCCCTACATTAAACACCTTCACATTTATTTCACTTCATTATTTTTTACAACACTAAATTAAGTAAAGGTATGCATTTTTCAATTATGTCCTTTCATTTATCTTATTCACTTCTTACTACAATTTATTCAGCTTTAGCATTATGTGTTGTTATGTTCTTTTCCTGAAGCACCATCTAATGTTGCATTTACATGACATGTGATGAGCTTCGAGTGGGACATATGTATACACATAATATTTTCAAACTTTATCAATTATTAATGTTTTCTCTCTTGTATGAACTCATCAAGTCTCAATCTCTCTGAATGCATGCCTTAAAGGGTGTACCAGGAAAGGGGTGGGTAGATCATTGATGCTTTACAGGATTGTTATCCCCTATACCACCACTTTTAATCTACAAAAACATCTCTTATACACTTCCATAACATTTGAATCTACCCTTACACACTCCTCTAACAAATTCATTGCCTTAATCAACCCCTACCTAAGCCAAAAACTCTTGACATTTACAAATAATGTCGACCTAGGCTGACCCTATACCTAAATTATATTTGCATGTGACGGGACTCTGTCAGCCTTGGATGACCTAGTTTTGGACCTAGGACCTAGGGTTGCTTAGGGATTACACTATTCACTAAAATTTTGGAAGGGTTTATGGTTAGATTCAGTTATATACACATCTTTTTCATCATTTTAAAGAGGCAAGAATAAGAACATCATATATTACATATCTACTTATCAACCATTCTAATTGAAGAGCATTGCTTAGGGTTTTAATACTACACTTAGAGATAAAAATATTTTCTTGTGAAGAAGTTAGTTGGATTCATGGAGAATTCATGTAGCCTTATCACATCTTGATTTTTCACTAAGCTAATTTACCTATTTATCCATGGATTATTATGGTTGGTAAATTGATTAATTACTTTTTAACCAAGTTGTAAGT